>JACXGM010020190.1:0-17949 GCA_016801145.1 Umbra pygmaea | reverse complement strand
GTAAAAGTAAGAGTAATTTTCTGGGTTCGGCTGGGTTCACAAATTTTGGGAAGTTCCTCATTAAGACCAAAATGAAAAAGTAAAGGAAGTTCATAACTTACAGTGATCTATAAAATGAAAATAAAGAGTAAAAAATGACTAGTTATGGTCATTGGTTAGTAATGAACTCCCCTTACCAGGTAAGTTAGGTTGTAACTGCAAACATCCCAAAATGGGTGAACCCAGCAGAGTACTCTTACTCTTACTTTACCCACCTCTGATTGCCACACCTGTAAAATATACCTAATTCCCACTGATGTGCCACACCTAGTGCAGTACTTCCTCAAGTGGCTAAAATAAATAATAGCTAAATTAACCTAACTAAAAGGTGGATATAAATGGATCTGACAGTACTCTATAGCCTATTTTGCATTGACAATAGCTAAAGAGCACCGTACTGCTCCACAATGACATGGTCGGTCAGGGTTGTGTTTCCACAACCGATCAAAGAATGGTTTGTGCATTGTAAGCATTTGAGATTGACAGAGAATTTGCAGAAATATACAACACGAATATAGAGAGGAAACAATTGTATGCCTAAACAATTTACAGAAAACATAAATAAAACGATTGGTAGAACAACAATACCAGGTAACTTGTAAGTCAGATTCAAACGACTGTTTGTATAGAGAAGTATTTCAATTTATTTCACGACAAGGGTCATGGCAGACCTGGGTGGATTGCGCCCTTTGGTGGGTTTATGTTGCATGTAATGTGATTCTGGACAATGACTTCAATTCCCACAAATCATCTGTCTTGTTTTAGTTCATCATTGTCAGCTGTTTGCAATCCATTAATTAACCTGTGTATATAGTTCCTGTGTTTGTCCATTGTCATTGTTGGTTATTGTTACCTGTATGGTGAGTCTATGCCTGTTTGGGCAATAGCTTGCCAAGAATGCCTTTTGCATTGTTTGTTGTTTTGTTATTTTTTTTCTAATGTCCTGAGTCTATTTAAGTCTATTAATCTATTTTATTCAGTTATTGATCAGTCCGTGTCGCACCACGATAAGTGTGCTAGGAGTATTTGTCCTGAGAAGGCTTAAAATCAATCACTAGATGTGTTATTTTGGGCATCACTGTCACTCGTGTTATTATATAGCTGATGATGGCTTAAATGTTTGTTTATTTATGTGCGATCTAAAATAAAGTGAGTACCTTGAACTCTTTTCATCTCGTGCATTCTCGCCACACCATACCGCCATCGTTACAGTTTAATAGGGGTGTAGAATTTTGCTGATGAGAACGCTACTTCCTCTTTCAGAGACCTGCTTATAATGCTGTAAAAACTATTTCTTGATATTTAAAAAATATGAAAAATGTTATTCATATAAGACAATAACTTCCCATGGCGATGCGCGGGTAACCCAAAATAATGGACATTTTGATACATTACATAGAAAGACATACAATATGGCTATTAAAATGTGAACTTTTGTACGTATTGAATTTCTGTTGTACCGGAACACTTCGTAGAATAATAATGATAATAATTAATTTAACTTATATAGCACTTTTCAAGGAACCCAAAGCGCTTTATACAGTGAGGGGGAAAGCCCACCTCCTCCACCACCAATGTGTAGCACCCACTTGGGTGATGCACGGCAGCCATTTTGCACCAGAACGCTCACCACACATCAGCTATCAGGTGGAGAGGTGAGTAGTTATATATGCCAATTAGCTAGGAGGTGGATTATTAGTTGACCATGACTGAAGTGAGGCCTGGTTGGTAATTTGGCCATGACACCGGGGCTAACAACCCTACTCTTAACATAAATGGGATTTGTATTAACCACAGAAAGTCAGGACATTCCCTGGGGCATTGGGAATGATCTTCAGACCAAGGAAGAGGGCCCACTGGCCCTTCAACACCACTTTCAGCAGAATTGGTCTCCCATCCAGGGACTAACCAGGCCTGAGCCTGCTTAGCTTCAGAAGCAAACCAGCAGTGGAATACAGGATGCTATGCTGCTGGCTAAGTAGATCAGATACAATTTGAAGTACTTGGAGAACATTTAGTTCAGGCATAACATGCTAGGTTAGTGAGGTTAAGGTTAGGATAATGTGAGTTTAAGGTTAGGTTAAGGTTAAAGTAAACATACTTTTTTACGTTTCGTAACCTTACAATGCTTTACATTTCCCTGACTTCGGAAAGGAACACGTGTACATATTTTTTGTTTTGTACGATTTTTAACAAAACGCCAATAGAGCAGCCTGTAAAAGGTAATGTTTGCCTACACTATGTATTGTTTTGTTACACACAAAACCACCGCCTAAAATTCATGATACAGTAGTTATCAAAGAATGGCCTGTGATTGCTGCAATTTCTATTGAAATGGGAAAATAAGAAATAAAATTATTAAAATCATTATACCAGTTACTATTTTTATGTAATGATGGTTTAAGTGCATATAAGTGAAATGTTATTTAGAATCGTCAAGGAAATTTGCAAGCAAAGTGTCTATTGAATTAAAGAAACCAACAAATATTGACTGTTGAATTTCTCAGATTGTAACCCCACCCACCAGTCTACTAGGTATTTTTTTCCTCCGATATAGACTGGTACGGTATGCTGTCCAGCAGGCTGGGTAAAGATGGAAACATGATCGGACAGTACTGTAATGGAAAAGGGGCGTAATAGACAGGTGTGACAACTGTGACAGATCTGTATGAAAGCAATAATGAATGTCACTTATGTAATGTACCGTTGTGTCATTTTGATTAAGAGCATATAAAATGGAAATTCAAAAAAAATTTGGAGCTCAAAGGATGAATGCACAATGACCCAAATTGTCTTGTTTGGGGGACGCATTGTCAGCAGGGCTTTCCTGGTCTCATCACGCGGTAGTGATTTCCGCCCCTATGTGAATCGAGGTCATCATGTGTGCCTTATCAAGGGCTTGTGCCATGCTACACATTGACCCAAGTGGTTTGATGTTTAGACGAGCAGTGTGGGAAAATCCGGACAACTTGTCTTGGATGCATATGAGGAAGCTTTGTCAACTTGTTTGACCTCACACTTGGCTACTGTGGGCCAGCTGTCTCATACTCTTGGGATACTTTTTCACCTATCTCTCATGATGATATTAAGGGTCTCTTAAGTACAGTGAAACCATCTTCAAGTCCGCTCAATGTATTGCCGACTTCATTGCTATTAAATGTGTTCGATTTAGTAGGACCGTATGTTGTTAAAATTATTAACCTTTCCCTTTTAACCAGTTCTGTGCCCAGCCATTTTAAACAAGCAGTTGTCAGCCCCATACTGAAGAAACCTAATTTGGATTCTTTTGAACCAACTAATTACAGGCCGATATCTAAACTGCCTTTTTTATCTAAAATCCTTGAGAGAGTGGTGGCGGGCCAGCTGATTTCATTTCTTGATGGAAAAAATCTGCTTGATAAATTTCAGTTGGGTTTTCGTAAATGCCATTCAACTGAGACGGCGCTTCTGAAAGTATCAAATGACATTCAGATGGCTGCTTACTCTGGACAGTATACTGTGTCGATTTTACTTGACCTTTCATCTGCATTTGACACATTGGACCATAAAGTATTGCTGAATCAGTTACAGAATGGAATTGGGTTTTCAGGGTCTGTTTTTCAAATGGTTCACCTCTTACCTGAGTGACAGATCATTTTGTGTGTCTGTTAACAAGAAATGACCCCTCTGACATACGGAGTTCCTCAGGGTTCGGTTTTAGGTCCTGTTTTGTTTTTATTGTATATCAGCCCTCTCGGTGAATTTTAATTTTAATAATGTGTCTTATCACTTTTATGCTGATGACATTCAGTTGTATTGCTCATTCAAAGAATTAGAGTTTGGTAAATTAACTGATTTATTGGAATGTCTGTCCTGCATCAAGTCTTGGTTATACAACAATTATTTACAACTGAATACAAAAAAGACTGAAACTTTGATCATTGCTCCAGAACTAAAACTACCCCGAATTAAACAACACCTCTGTTCCTTGGACTCCTCTGTCCAGTCGAGCCTAAGAAACCTCTGTGTTTTGTCCGACCAATCGATGTCTCTGGAGGGTCATTCTAGACAGTTGGTCAGAAACTGTTTTTATTATTTGAGAAATATTTCTAAAATGAGAACAATACTGTCCAAAGCCACCTTGGAGATGATTATTCATGCTTTTGTTTCTTCACGGTTAGACTACTGTAATTCACTTTTTACTTGTTTTAATACATTTTCTTTGAGCTGTCTTCAAGTGGTACAAAATGCAGCAGCCAGGCTTTTTACAGGAACAAACAGAAGGGCACACATTACCCCGATTTTGTTTACTCTCCACAGGCTTTCAATAAAATACAGAATTGATTTAAAATTTTTAGTTTTAACTTTTAGAGCATTACATGGACAGACGTCCCAATATATCGCAGACATGTTGACCACTTACTCTTCTCTCCGTACTCTTCGTTCCTCAGGTCAAAATCTCCTGATGGTCCCTAAAACCCGCCCTAAAACTAGGGGAGAATGCTCCTTTCAGGCAGTTGCTCCCAAACTGTGGAATGCCCTGCCCCTGTCGCTGCATGTGTCTGATTCTATTGTTTCTTTTAAAAAACAGCTGAAGACACTACTATTCAGACAAGTTTCACTTGACTGAGCTATCATTGCTTTTATGTTTGATATGATGTTAATTTTGCTGCATGTAAAGGACTTTGTGATTCTATCTTGCATAGGTGCTATATAAATAAAGTTCTTCTTCTTCTTCTTCTACTATTGGTTGCCTGTATACTGTAGTTGTTTTGAAGCTCTAAAAAATTATTTATTTGTAAACAAAAAGGTTGACCTGTACTTCTATCATATGTATGTCATACCTCAAGTTTAATAGTCACACCTATTCTTCCAATTGATATATGATGTCATGACATGTAACACTAATAAATGTTAACAATAAGAAGGGATATTAGTTTTAACAGGCTCTAGGAGGCCTCGGGCAATGTTAAAAACAAGAGTAACATATTAGACTCCTGTTTTGCAGCGGTTCCTGCTCGTAAAGCTATTCTGATATATATCATGTGACACACGGAAAACGCTGAGCTACATAAATCACCATGTAATGTTTTGCTCTCTCTCTGTCTCTCTTTCTCTTTCTGTCTGCAAGATTGCCTTCCTAAACTGGCCTCTTACAGCTTGAATGCAAAGACAGTCAGTGTCCTGCTGACATTTCCTTGCTGGGACAGGCTACATACTACATGTACTGTGTATGAGCCTTGTTTTATACAGCTTGCATAACAAAGGTGCACCTGTGTTTTGTAATTCAGATCCAAGCAAATGCTATAAAGCCTCACAGGACAGTTGTTAGGGTGTTTTAGCAATCATAAAGCAACTGTTGTATTTTTGTTGACTAGGGTTGTTTTGTGTGTGTTTTGGTTTAACAAAGAAGTCTTCACAAGGATAGTAATACTTGACAAAAATGCTCATATTAGGACCTTTTTCCAGGCCCCATAAGAACAAGGTTTAGTGTGAAGGTTAGGGTTAGCATAATGTAAGGGCTAGGTTAAGGTTAGGATTAGGGCTAAGGTGTGGGTTATTGTTAGGTAACACAGATTTTTATGTTATCTGGTCCCCATTATGTTAGCTGTACACAACTGTGTGTGTGTGTGTGTGTGTGTGTGTGTGTGTGTGTGTGTGTGTGTGTGTGTGTGTGTGTGTGTGTGTGTGTGTGTGTGTGTGTGTGTGTGTGTGTGTGTGTGTGTGTGTGAGGCCAGGTGGTTGAAGTGTTTATTTATTTGTTGAGTTTACCACCAAAACAGGTGTGATTTCTTAAAGACTGCAAGGGAAGCTCGCTTCCCCTAAAATGTAAAAAAATGTATGGTCAACTATGTACTATTGTGTTAAAGGTTCAGTGTGTAATTTCTAGTGACATCTAGTGTTATGGTTTGTGAATTGCAAGCAGCCAGTCACTCAGATCCTACCCTTACCTTTGCAAACACAAAAGCTAAGCTTCGGTGGCCGGTTTACTTAATTAAGTAAACAATTTATTATTCAATAACCATGTTATTTCGAATTTTATTTTTACTTGTTCATCATTGTATTAGTGTTTTATTCACTGACTTTACTTAGCTTGTTTCCATGTTAGTTAGTACAAGATAAGAAAAAAGTTGCTTTGAAAACATGTTTCCTTCATAACAGCCTTCTATATGGGAAAAGCCCATAGATGGTTACCAGTGTTTTTTGCCTGCGTCACTCCCGTATTCGTCTGGCTTCATCATGCTTTCGAAATAACAATCCAACTAACTTACATACTTTTTCAAACAGGGTACTTAAAGTTTAGTGGCTAATATGAGCTGTTATTTTGTAGGCTAATGTTACAGTTTTGCAGTAAATAGTACTAATCAGCTGTTTGTCTCACAAACGTAACCAGCACATTTCTCCCTACATAGCAAAGCAATTACACAACGATAGAGGAGAACCACATGAAACAATCCAACTACATATTTTTCTAACATGGTAGTAAAGGTTTAGATGGCTAACATTATGTAATGCTGTAGGGTGTAGGCTAACGTTACTGTTTTGCGGTCAATAGTACTAATCAGCTGATTGTCTCATGAACCTAACCAGCCCATTTATACCCACATGGCAAAGCCATTAGTGTACACAGCGAGGGAAAAGAACAACATGAAACAATCCACCTACATATTTTTTCTAACACCGTAGTAGCTGGTTAATATGAGCCTACAGCAAACGTTAATGTTTTGCGGTCAATAGTACTAATCAGCTGATTGACTCACGAACGTGTAACCATCTTATTTCTCCCACATAGCAAAGCCATAAGATAGTGAGGGAGAAGATCTAAGTTACATGCAACAATCCAACTATATATTTTACACCACTGAAAAGGCAAAAGTCACTTTTCACGGTGACTATGGCTAGCTTCTACAAGGCTAACATTGTCAAACAACAGTTTTCAATTCCATTGCTAAAGTTGGAATACCTTACCTGTCCAGCAGAAAACAGGCAACTTCTGCATGGCTTTGATTTTTTTTCCCTCAATAGATCTTTCCAATTGTCCAAAATTCCACTTCTAATAAAGGAGAGCTTCTACTATTACCTAATAGTTAGAAACGTACAACTTCTGCTGCTGCTTCTTTGTCGGCTGCTTCTCTTTCAAGGTTGTAAAGAAACGCGCTCTGTAGCGCTGTTTGTACGCTGAGGGCTACAGTAGAATCATGACGACAAAATACAGCAACATATAAGGGGGTGCCCGTGGTTATGTAGATATAAATGGCTCATTCTAAGGTAATAAAACATAATGGTTCATTATGCAAGGTTTTTACACACCACTAAAAACATAGTTATGGATCTTATATTGCATTTCTGTCAATAGATCCTCAGAACTATTACACATGGAACCTTTAGCAAAAAATATGTTAGAACACGTTCATCTCGAAGACGAGTTTGTTCAGAATCATCTACATATAGCAGGTCGAATGACTCGATTTCCTTCTCATACATTCCCGTAGCGTCACAAAGCTTTTCCGTGTTAAAACCTGGCGTCCATGGACTTCAATGGGGCTGCTTCTAACAGTTTTTCCAAAACTAGACGGTCATTGGATAAATGCTGCAATCATGTCCCTCCCACGGACGCTCAGCATCTTTGGGGGTGAATGGAGGACTGGGCTGGCCTGGACTCAGGGCTTCTGCGTGATGATTGGAGGATCTGTCGAAAGACTGCATCTCCTTTTGATTGACAGCGATTTTGTTCTATAAAAAGTTGCCGAAGCTATCGAGCTCAGTCCCATTATGAATTTTTCAAGTGTAGTCGAGAGACAAACGGCTTGCATCCTATATCTTGATATTTGCTTGGCGAAATTGCTAGCCAATTTTCATTATACATTTCATACAATTATAAAGAACATTCCTGGTTTCAGTTTAACCTAATTCCCACATTTCCTCCTTCAAGTTTAATATTGTTTTGTTAGATCGTTTGTTCGTTCATTCATTCATTCATATAGTAGGATAGGCTAGTGTCGTAGGGGTGAACTAACCAGCTCGCAAACTGAACACGATGGCAGACAATGCTAATATTGTCGACCTGATTTTGGCTAAACCATTTGAAAGTCTTCCTTATAAGTAGAACCGTAGAATTTAACAGCAGGGCAGATCAACACCTATTGATTTAGTGCAAAAGATAGGGCAAAGTAACAGGTCTTTTCAGCTCTCCTGGTATGACAAAGTTAGCTGGCTGACCTTCAAATCTGAACTTCAAGTCCAGTTTTCAGATCAGGACATGCAGGGTAACAGGGGAAAGCTGTGTGATTACTTGGTGTTCCTTAAAGACATGGAGTTGGACAGTGCAATGCTTCAGCTTTACAATCTGTTCTCATTAGTGCCAACAATTGGTGCTATATCTGCAGGTGTAGAAAGAAGCTTCTCCTGTTTAAAGTGGCTCAAGTCCTACACCTGTAACACAATGGGCCAAGGCCGTTTAAACAGCCCATCTCTGCTGGCCATTGAGAGAACACTGGTCAAGTCACTGGAAAATACGTCTAGTTGGTATGACAGGGTCACAGAGAATTTTCTTGAAAAGGAACGTAGGGCAGAATTTACATATAAATAAATGGACAATTTTTATGATGTAGGCCGAAAATGAGCTTCCTCTCTTTGAAAGACCAGCAGCTGCCACTGCTCCAAAAGTATTTTCAGGGATGACATTTTTGCTTGTGCACTGCAAGAAATGCTCCTAAAATGTATGGAAAAAAATGCTCAAATCAAGCTAAATTAATCGGTTAATTCCAAAGAAAGAATACTTTTTCCACTTTTTATGCATTGTACTCAGACTGTCAGTTTTGCTGACTAATGGTCGAAAGTAAAGGCTGAGCAGTATATATATGTTATTGATTTATTAGATAAACCTTATCAATAAATTGTCTTGAATAAATGTCACATTAATAACAGTAACATTGTGTATATGAATTAGAAGGAGCATTCTATTTTCAGCAGGGAATAATGGTGTGGTGGCATCTCTTTGAATGAGCATGTTGTTTAGTGGCAGAATGGATTGCAAATAAGACAGTATAATGCATGAGCCAATTAGGTAGATGGCTGCTACCGTCAGTTCCTTTCTGCTCGTCACTGTGACCCTAAGAGCCACGTCTCAGTAATAAATAAGAGCCACGTCTTAGTAATAAATGAGCCTTTTTTCACTCATTAGATTCCTCCCTCTAAAGAAAACTTTCGTTCTTAACCCGTTCTCCTGATTTGCGTATTTCGTTTCATTCCACAGATAATTGTCTGTTATCTGTTCTGAATATTTTACACAAACACGCTCACATACAAACGCACACACACAGTTTTTTTCGTCATCGTACTTTGTACATTCGTTAAGCACTCCAGCATATACAGTACGTATGATAGTGTAGTAAAGTGCCAAAAAAGCTGTTGAACCAACTTCCACTATGCAGTGTGAAGTGTTAAAAGTTACATCAACTACAGATGGGAGAAAAAATGTATACTGCAATGTATTGCAATACAGTTTTTGCCAATATTATTATCGATTCTCAAATGCAAAAAAATCTATATTTTGTTAGTATATTTGTTTTGGAAGTAAAGCTAGTAGAAGTAAAGTAAATGCTAATAAATATCGGCATATTTCTTTAGAACACATTCATCCGTCTATATCATAATGACAAAGTATTTTGTTTACATTTCCTGAAAGGACAGCACTGTGCGTTCAGAAAAATATACTTCAAAGCAGTTGGCACGTTTGTTATGGTCTCCAGGCTTTAAGACAGATACTAACGCGGAGATGGAAACCCTCACTATATTCACTTGCATCTCATTCATGGATGTATTAAGAGAACTGGATGGCGTCTTCGGCACGAAGCCCCGTTCATTCCAATGAAAGTTGCTCAAAAGCGCATGAAGCAAACATGGAACTCCAAAACACCCAGATCTTCCGCGTTGTGCGGCACAATGGACATGTGCACTAGCAACAGTTTGTTTGTGTTCTCATAGCAACCGGTAGCAAAGGTCCAGTGGACATGCGCACTAACAACAGTTTGTTTGTGTTGTTGTAGCAACCTGTAGCAACACTACGCGTTCATCATGCCTAGTTTAATAACTCTGGATTCGGCTACTAGTGAATGTTAAAAAATGTTTAAAACCTAAAATTTTAAAAGGACCCTTTCAGTGTTCGGGCTGGTAAGTTGATGTACCTCAAAAAAAATTATCCTCTGAAATATAGAAGTTTCTTTTACCATGAAAGTGTATGGGATAAAGTATTTTTGGGCCGCAGGGGCTGCAGTTCCACCGTTGGCAACTAAGCCCATGTTTGCTTCAACTTCCGTGTCTAAGCCTACTCCCTTGATCTCATTACCCATACGTTGTCAATAGAAGTTTTTCACACATTCGCATTCATGGCAATGGAAGGAGTCATAGATAGGTAAACTTACTTCCATTGCGTTACTAGGGTCATAAGCTCCTATTGTGTAAACTAGGGTAAAATATGATGTAGGAGATTGGCAAACGTAAATGTAGTGTCCCTCCGTTTTGTAACAAAAACAAACATCCCTACCTGTAACTCCATGACTTTCCACCAGACAAAAATACTACAAAACCAATGCGTAAAAGCTGTTAAACGTGAGAAAGTCAACACGTTTAAAATCAAGTGTGGGTCTACGTTTGTGTTTGGACAACAACAGCTGTGTGACGTTAATGGAACACTTACATACTGGAGTTAAAGATTCCTGGTGTCATTGAATTCATTTCCGATCACCGACATGGTACTCTGTATTTTGAAGCGCAAAGGCTGAGCATGGAGTCAGTGTTAGAGATAGAGCATCACCAACCTGCTAGCTTCTGCGTTAAAGCTAATAATGCTAATATAAATTAAGCAGCTGCTGAAAACGCCTACCCAACTCCTCCTCCCGGTAAATGCTATATTTTCATTCAGGTTAAAATGAGAGTTACAATGTTTTTTATTATGGTAGAAAATGTGGTAGTTGTTTCAGTAGTCTGTAAAATGATCTAAGACTAATCTTAAACCACAACTTGTAGCCCTTCTCCGTTTTTATTTATTTTGTTGTTGACTCGACATCTATAATTCTTAAAATATATTCCAAATTAATGTTTGGCAATATTAAAGAGTCAGAAATAAATTGTTTCAACGTACATTGTCAACACTATTATTACAGACTGGAAATCAGTTTTCCCAGTATCAACAATAGAACATTTGCGCTGAAAAAGGCCTATTGGCCGCACTGTGCATTGTGGGTAATACCTGCTAAGCAACTGCTCAGCACAAGCCTTGGTAACCTGACTTCCCTGATCAAACCTGGAGTAAGGAGCCTAGATGTTATCACAGACTCTGACTTAAGTTTTACCTCCCATCTTAAAGGACAACTCTGTCGCAAAATGAACCTAGGGGTTAATAACACATTGTTACAGAGTCGACCATTCTCTGGGATATATTTTCATGCTAATCGAATGTGCCCAGTTTTAGTGCAAACTGATAATTACCTTATAACGCTAGTTGTGAGGGCATGGATGAAGCAAAAAGAAATTGCTATTTTATAACACTAACAAGGCTCAAAACAGCACCACACTTCCACGGTAGCATAATGAGGCTCCCTACATGCAAACCGAAGCATTGAGAAATTTGTAAATGTACAAATAGTTTATTCAAAAGATACTTTAAAAGACAGTACCGTTCGTGTATACAGCCAGGCGCCATCTTCGGAAACAGACTCGACCAGTCGAACCACATACTCTGTGCTACGTGAGCTGAACTGTGAGCAAATTGTGTTTGATTTTAGTTTGCATCGGCAGTTGTAAGTCTTGCTCATTGATCTGCATGAGTGACCGCAAAACCCTCTTGCCATGGAAGATTCCAAGTCACAGTTCAGCTCACGTAGCACAGCGTGCATGGTTCAATTGCTCAAGTATCTTTTTAATAAACAGTCTGTACACTTACAAAGTTCTCAAAGTTTCGGTTTGCAAGTAGGGACCCTGATTATGCTACCGTGGAATGTGGTGCTTTTTTAAGGCCTGGTTAGTGGTATAAAATAGAGATTTATTTTTACTTCATCGCACATTCGATTAGCATGAAAACATATCCCAGAGAATGGTCGATGTGTTATTAACCCCTAGGTTCATATTGCGCTGGAGTTGTTCTTTAACAAGGTGACCAAAACCTCTTACTTTCACCTCAGAAACATTGCTTAAGTTAGACCATTCATAACCCAGAAAGATGCAGAGAAACTAATTCACACATTTATTAAAACTAGATTGGACTACTACAACGCCCTCCTTACAGGTATACCAACATTTTTTTGAGAAGATTCATCTCATCCAGAACTCAGCAGCAAGACTCTTAACAAGAACAAAGAGGTGAGAACATTTTACTCAAGTTCTGAAGTCATTACACTGGATTCCAGTTTCCCACAGGATTGATTTTAAGGTCCTCCTGCTTGTTTATAAAACTCTAAATGTCTCAGGACCAGCCGATTTTACTGATTCTCTCAGCTAACCTGCTAATGGTACAAAACCCCACTCACAGAAAAATTGGAGATGCTGGCTTTTTTAACTATGCTCCAAAGCTGTGGAACACAATACCAAAAAATATCAAGAAAGCATAATCTATTGATATATTCAAAAAGCTGTTAAAAACATATATTTTCACTTTAGCATTTAACTAGGTCAACACTCAAATACTTTTTATGCTTTCCTTCTTTTAACATGTTTCTTTATATTTCATATTTTTATTTGATTGCCTGCAAAAATGCTCTATGCTTTTTTTCAATTATTTCTTAAATTTCTTTGTCTTTTATTGATGTAAATGTTTTTATTGATGCAAATTTCTTACTTATTATTTGACTTTGACTTTTGATTGATGTAAAGCACTTTGAGCTGCATTCGCAGTGTGAAAGGTGCTGTATGAATAAAGGTTTTAATATTATTATTATTATTATTATTATTACAAATATTACTGTTCCAAATGCTGATACTGAAATTGTGTTTTAAGGTAAAACTGTAGCCAGCCAGATGATTATGTTGGTTGCTAAATTACTATAATGTACATATATTTAATGTCATATAATGTGTCTTTAATGAAAAGTCAATGTCACATCATATAGTCTATATACCGTATATTTTGGAATTTACCTTATTTTACTAGTATGCATATTTATATAATTGGAGTGTGCTGTTTTGGTTGGATTACCTTTTGACATTAAAGGTACAATATGTAATATCAATCAAAACAATAACAAAATACATACTTTGCATTGAAAGAAAACATCACGATACATATATTATATATATTTCTTAGTTGTGTACTTACATTATCTGAAATGTTTCCACCAACTTTCAAATCCAGAGAAATTTGTAATTTAATTTGAAGACACGGGACGTTTTTTTTTGTCGCCCGTCAATGACGTCATATAATATAGTTGCTCTAAGTTCCAGGGAACCGCCAAACATAACATGAATAAAGTTATAATATTTTAACAACACATTACTTTGTCAGTGAACATTTTTTCTGCCGGAGACACTAGATTGGAAGGTTGTCATTGACGACGATAACAAAACCCATGATCCCACGCAACCTCCCGACGTCATCCAAGTACATCTTTTGCTATTGTTTTGATTGAGAGCCCCCTGGTGGCCAAAAATTACATATTGCACGTTTAAAATTACATTAACAAAACTTAGAAAGGTTTAAGCAAATGATTGCCATTCTTTTGTTATAGTATTAAATGTTTTTGGTAGTTTATTGTATTCCATTGAACTGTTTGGTTTGTTTAATTAAGAAAAGAAGCAGAAAATCTTAGTATTGATTTGCCATACATTCAGAATTGCGAGATTCGTAAGAATCACAATACATATTGTATCGGCACAAAAGTACATCATATCGTGGGGTCACTTGCAATTCCTAGCCCTGAAATCAACAGTCTTTTTCTCTCTTTCAACTATTGTGTTAAATACAAACTAATGATATTCATTAAAGGTACAATATGTAATATCAATCAAAACAATAACAAAATACATACTTTGCAATGAAAGAAAACATCACTATACATATATTATATATATTTCTTAGTTGTGTACTTACATTATCCTAAATGTTTCCACCAACATACGTTTCTTTTTGTTGCCCGTCAATGACGTCATATAATATAGTTGCTCTAAGTTCCAGGGAACCGCCAAGCATAACGTGAATAAAGTTATAATATTTTTAACAAAACATTACTTTGTCAGTGAACATTTTTTTCTGCCGGAGACGCTAGATTGGAATGTTGTCATTGACAACGATAACAAAACCCATGATCCCACGCAACCTCCCGACGTCATCCAAGTACATATTTTGCTATTGTTTTGATTGAGAGCCCCCTGGTGGCCAAAAATTACATATTGCACGTTTAAATTGCAATATATTGGACAAAGAGTTTTACACTGGAAGTTCAACATTAATATGTCCCATAGACTATACTACACTAGATCAATGTTATAATGTAGTCAATTGTGTTGATATGTGGTGTAAACTAAGCTGCTCTCTGTATGTTTCCAACATTTTTTTCTTGTTCCCTAATGTCAGTTAATTTTAGATAACGTCCCTAGCTCCCAATATCAGTCTTGAACCACTTTTAGCACAGGGAATGTGTGCTGTGGGCTTGCTTTTTTGCACAATGCTCTTGGATATATGAACAAATGGTTATAATACCTGACAAACTGCTGCCGGTAATTTCTGTCTCGATCATCACCTTCCCTTTTCTATTTTCACACTGTGACACTCTCTTTCTCTGTCTTTGTCATGCTCTGGTTCTTTCTCCCTTACTTTAAGAAGGCCTTACTTTTGGTTGTCAATAGGCTTACAGGGTATTGGCCAATATTGCTAAAGGTAAAAGGGTGCCTCTAACAGGACAGGACAGGAACTACAGTTAGTTACACCTCAAACTGAAGGAAAACATGCTAAACATGCTCCCCTAACAACACCCATTCCTCTTGGAAGACATCTGCCTACATGTAGGTTCTGGTGAAATGTAGTTGGGTGCCATTTGGAAAGCGTACATATTTATAGTCTTTGGAGAGTTCACCAGCATCACCCTCCATTTCCCTCAACGTCCACCCGTAATCTTTATAGAGCTTTGGGATGTGCTTCCCTTTATCCCGGCTAGAGAGACTGAGCGGTTTAATTAAGACTCATCAAAAACCTCAGCTCACTGTCAAATTGTCTCCTTGAAGCATTCTGCTCCCGTCAGACTTTAAATGTGTAAAACCCTGAATAATATTGCATGTGCACACAAATATGTGTGCGTACTCAGAGACACACACAACACACACTGGTACACAACAAACAACAACAAACCTGGAAAATAGGATCAAATCCCCCTGCTTCATAATTCAGGGGATTTTTGGTAGAAGAGCAATAATAGGTTTTTAAAAGCAGTGATGTCATCACACAGATGTAAGTGTGAAGCCAGCCAGCTAAAGACATCATGCAACTGATGCAGCATTTTATACTGAGTTGAGAGATTTCCTTTCAAAAAGAGAAACAGAGGATTTCAAAATCTCACGTAAGTCTCTGGCTTTAGTACATCATAGGAAGTAAAGTCATGATGAAGAATGCAAATGTGAATTTTTCTGAACTTTGCTTTCACAAATAATTCCCTCTCTGAAACTGATTCTTTAGCTAAGTTGATTTAACATGGACTAAAGTAAGAAATGACATGTAATTTCTTATGTGACTTCTGTATTTATTTTTTTGGGACTTCTGTATGTGACAGCTGCTGTAGTTGAGGACAATGCAGGGAGCTCCACTGAATAAAATAAAACTATGTAAAGGGTTGAATGGCATGATAGGAAATCAAATCTTAAGAGTTCTGTGCCCTTCACTAATATTGGCACATATCTTTTGTTTTTCCTCTTCATATTTTATAATGGATATTCACTCAAATGTAACCTTGACAATGTAAGTAAAGTCAATGAAAAAAAACACATAAAATAAATGTATGGTTTTCATTTAATTAAAAACATGTGCAGCACAATTATTGGCATCCCTAGAAATTCTAAAAACATAATAGAAGTACATTCCCATTTATATTTTACAATATTAATTTCACCTGTGTGAGTAGAAACACAAGCTGGAAGCCATGACTTCCTGTCCTGTTTCACTGGGGTATAAATATGCGATGACACAGAGGACAAATATGAGATGACACAAGTCCCATGGCCACCCATCACTATATCAAAGACCCAAGAATAGAGTAATGATGTGTGACAAAGTGTTGAGCTGTGCAAATTAGGAATTGGATATTGAAAAAAAGCTCAACCGTTAAAAATGCCCATTTGTAACATCAGTGCAATAGTTTAGGAGTTTGAAGCAACTGGAAATGTAAACAAGTGGTCTGAATGAAGATGTGTATCTATATTGACCTCATACACAGTGAGGAGAATGGTTTGAGGGACCAAAGAATCTCCATGGATTTTAACTGGCAAATTGCAGATGTTAGTTAGCTCTTGACCAGATGCCACATATATAACCAGATGGTGTTTATGAGGGTTGCCAGAAATAAATCTTGGCTGTCATCAAACAAACTTAAGTGACTATAATTTGCCAAATGTCACTGGAAGTTTCTATTGGAGCAGCAGGACAATGATCCAAAGCACACTTTAAAATCAACACAAAAAGGGTTCACTCTGACCACAGAACCAAGGTTTTGCTATGGTCATCCCAGTACCCTGACCTCAACCCCATAGAAAACCTGTGAGATGAGCTGAAGAGGCGAGTCCACAAGCATGGACCTCATAATACGAAGGATCTGGAGAGATTCTATATAGAGGAATGGTCTTAGATCTCTTGCCAAATGTTCTACAGCCTCAATCTATATTATAGAACACGCAGAGTGGTTATTTTGGCAAACAGAGGTGCACAAAGTACTAAATTAAGGGGTGCCAATAATTGTGGTGCACATATGTTTTGAACTTTTTTATGATAAGACTTTAAAAAAAAAATGTTTTACCTAACTTAACCTAACTTAACACTTTGACTTTTGTGAATATCCTGAAGAGGATAAAAAATAAAATCCTTTTTTGTCCATGCCCGTTGTGCTCATATTTACCAAGGGTTAATAATTCATTTTAGTGCAGGGCTCTTTGTCTGAGTGGTTAATGTGTATTTGATTTGAGATGTGTGAGAATAGGCTGGGTTTGGTCCAGTGGATGTGACATTATGGGGCCATTCTGTTTCTGACCTGTAGATTGGAATGACAAATGGAGATGAAGTCATACAGTCATTCTGTTCACCCAAAGCAATGGGCAAGGAAATGAGATGTTTTAGAGCCATGCCATCCAATCAATCTGCAGGGGCACTCTGATAGGATGACAGCAAGGCCGCGGTCGTGCCTATTTCACAGAACATCCGACACTGAACTAGGAAGACGGTGTGCCTTTCAGAAGTTTCAATGTCTAGACATTAGGGAGATGGATATAGATACAGAAATAGATAAGAGCATAGATAGATTGTAAAGACATACAGACAGACAATACAGAGCTAGGGACAAAGGGTACAGTGTTCGACACAGACAGTACATAGGTAGAGACAGACATTACAGAGCTAGAGACAGTCAGTAAAGAGGAAGAAACAGACAGCTGTGAGGATGAGAAAGACAGTAAAGAGCTAGAGACAGACAGTACAGAGATAAAGACACACAGTAGAGAGGTAAAGACAGACAATACAGAGGTAGAGACAGACATAAGGTTGAGAGAGACAGTACAGAGGAATAGACAGACAGTACAAAGCTAGAGACAGACAGTATAAAGCTAGAGACAGACAGTACAGAGGTAAAGACAGACAGCACAGAGGTAGAGACAGACAGTACAGAGGTAAAGACAGACAGTACAGAGCTAGAGACAGACAGTATAAAGCTAGAGACAGACAGTACAGAGGTAAAGACAGACAGC
>JACXGM010020189.1:0-17949 GCA_016801145.1 Umbra pygmaea | reverse complement strand
CATCAACTTACTCCTCCAACAACACCTAAAATAGATTACGGTTGACACAAGAACATCAACATCAACTTACTCCTCCAACAACACCTAAAATAGATTACGGTTGACACAAGAACACCAACATCAACTTACTCCTCCAACAACACCTAAAATAGATTACGGTTGACACAAGAACATCAACATCAACTTACTCCTCCAACAACACCTAAAATAGATTACGGTTGACACAAGAACACTAACATCAACTTACTCCTCCAACAACACCTAAAATAGATTACGGTTGACACAAGAACACCAACATCAACTTACTCCTCCAACAACACCTAAAATAGATTACGGTTGACACAAGAACACCAACATCAACTTACTCCTCCAACAGGTGGGATGGTAAATGCATAAGAACCAACCCCCATCTTTTTCTGTTGTAGTCAAGCAGCCTACAGTTTACTCTGACAAGGCATAGGCCTTACAAGGAAAGATGTTCTGCTTGCAACAGATCGATTATCTTTCCGGGCTATGGAGTGTAACAGTGACATTCCATTACATTAAAATGAGAAGCACTGTGCCATTGGACAGTGAGTCATAACTGTGTGTCTAGGATGTTTTCATTGCATTAGGCAAATTTTTTTGACGATCTACATAAAAGGTTCACTCAACCTTGTGTGAAAAGAACATCACAGCCATCACAGATGGAATCCAGGCAGATTTAAAACTCCCCCTGTCAAATATATCAGCATTGCACTCTGTACCCCATGTGTGGCTTGCTTCTAAAGCTAATCAGGGTCTGGCATGGTTAGTCCCTGGAAGGGAGACCAATGCTGCTGGAAGTGGCGTTGGAGGGCCAGTAGGGGGCCCTCTTCCCTCTGGTGTAAAGCTCATTCCCAATGCCCCAGGGCAGTGAAGGGGACATCTGCCCTATGTAAGGGGCCATCTTTTAGATGGGACATTAAACAGGTTTCCTGACTCTGTGGTCACTAAAGATCCAAAGGCACTTTCAACTAACCTTAACCTCATACTATCCCTAATCTTAACCTCAATAACCTAACATTTATACCCGTCCCCCAATGCCTAAACCTAACCTATGACAATTGAACCTGAAAGTACCCTAAATTTACACCCTATACATAATTGTATTCTTGGCCCTAAACCTAATTCAGAATTGTAATTTGTCCTCACGGGGACCGGCAAAATAATATCCTTGTGAAGACTTGTCCTAATATGATCTGTTAAACCAAAACACGCACATCTCCCTAGGCTGCAAATGAGAATATGTTCTCAGTCAACTTGCCTGGTAAAAGAAAGGTAAAACAGTCTAATACGATTTTACACATCAACTGTAGACTCCATCTTCATCACCAGGTCATTCTTACATCTCTCCATCAAGGTTATAAATGACTCCAGCAACGGAAAGTAGGCTAGATCACTGCTGTGGACCCCAAATATATCCCTGTCCTATGGCCCTCAGAAACCATTTGTCCCTCAGATACTAGCACATCTATGGTCACCACATAAAGCCACCTCCAAAATGTTACATCCATAGCTGCAATATACTGCACTGAAAAGTTTGCTCATCTCCCAGTATATCCACTGTTTACTGGAATGGTAAATATGTAAATCCATGTATAATATATACAAGCTGGTCATTTTCCATTATCTGTGATGCTCACAACCAATTGCATTTAAGCATATGTTGAATTTATAGATGATGTCTCTATATTATTTCATTTGCACCGTTACACAAAGTTACATAATGTTGTTTTTAATGTTTTGAGCAAATGCGGGGACTTTTTATTCTAATGTGTTTTAACAACCACTGTTTTGAAGTGAATTGCGATTCTAAAACCAAAATGCATAGCAAACAGAGGGTTTGGTTAACCTGTATTTTATCATCCTTGTTTTGTGTGTAAATTCGGGCAGATAGCTAGATCTTACAACAGTAAACATCATACTGTTTACAATTACCTTTAACAATTCTATTACACTAGACATGAAATCTGAGATGAGTGCGGTTGATCTATTGTCCTAATGGAGAAATACAGGCCCGAAAAAACGACAGGTTTCAAAAAGGGAAAATGTTGTTTTAGCAGTTAAATTACCGATGAGAAAAACATCAAAGAGCACTGATGTAACCAGCTGAATGAAATAAGAGAAAAATGTCAGCGTTAACACGTAGTCCACATCATCAACGGCCTTAGTACTGTAGTTGACGTGTTTTTCATTTAGAAACATAAAACTAAATGAACAGCTATATAATTTACAAATAACTTTATGTGTCTTAACTTCATTGTCTCCAACCAAGCATTAGCATTACCGCATCACAATTGCAATGGATGCAACTTGTTAGCATGGTGATATTAAATAAAACTACCAGCTAGCCAATAGATTCACATTAGTTGAAAATAATTATTTCTACAATATATATAAGAAACAAGTATGCATCAATTCCGTTCTCTTTGAGGAACGGTTTTACTCAGAATGTCACTCAACGGTGCTAGAAAGCCCGCTAGTTGGCTAAGGCTAGGTAGCTGTGGCTAACGTCTGGTTAGCCACTAACAATTAGCCACTTGGCTAACAGCCTGCCAGGCCCTTTGTGATGCAGGATCATGCAATTATTAATATGGGCATCAGCATTACGGCAATGCTCCTTATACAATAGACAGTACACTGCATTTGCCATTGTACCAGACACATGAGGGGATGGGGGCTGTCAACTGACCCTAAAATCTACATCGATTCCAAGTGATTGAATTCAATCAAGTGTCGAATCATTTTGATTGAACAAACGTGCGTGTTGTGCGTCTGCACGCGCACACGATTTCAAACACCCGTGTGTCAGTAACATACAGACTACTTCATTTCTATTTCTCCGGTTATTAAACAGACAACTTGTTAACTAATAACCCAAACAGCTTGATGTTGCAAATAATTAAAGCACTGTATTGGAATATCTAAAGCTAGACACTGAGTGACGAGTGAAAGACAACTGAGTATATGTGCAACGTTAACCCCATAACAAATGGCCCATGCAACTCAAGCGAACAATTGATGCTCTGCAGCTCCAGCTAACCTTATGCTACATAGCAATGCTAATGTTAATGCGTTGGGCTTTGTTGTCTGTCCCACACACATGCCGGACTTTCACACACTTAAACTAATTCAAAATGTATATTTTAATTCCTCTTACCAGTGCATGGCCACCGCTTGTTTCTTTCGGCTGGTTTATTTTGTATCTTCGGTAATCCGTTTCAATCTTTAGAGCCCTAACATTGTTCTCCAGCAGTTGGTGTATTCTTCCATCTTGACTCAGCGCGGAGAATTGTGGGTTTAGCGGACGGGTCCTGCAAAGAGTCACAGACGGACGTTTTGATCTGGGGCAAGGGGAGCACTGGCCGTGAATTAACCCGCAGTGCGGGACACTGTTTATCATTTTAAGCAACATTTTTCCATAAGTACCCTAAATTCAAATGTTATATAAATATATGTGTTGCTGTGCCATTTCATTGCTTATATATGTGTTACTGTAACATATATATCCAAAACCCTCTAACAAGCTTATCAAATGATTGAAATAAGATTGTTTTAAAGATGCTGTTTTTGGTATTTGCTTTTATGGTGAATAATATACATAAACAACATATGCT
Source organism: Umbra pygmaea (assembly GCA_016801145.1). NCBI lineage: Eukaryota > Metazoa > Chordata > Actinopteri > Esociformes > Umbridae > Umbra > Umbra pygmaea. The sequence continues at coordinate 14,311 of JACXGM010020189.1, read as the reverse complement.
GCTAATATTATTTTGTAATGTCCTTGCCCCCATTCATTAATGAAAAGCAAACTATCACATTGTCCATTAATGTTAATCCTACATTTAACCAAACAATATTGTACGCTGCTGTTTAAAATATAATAAAACTAAAGCTTATATGCATCAATTAGATGTTATGATTTACTGAAAATGTGTACAAAAACATAATGAAGGTTAATAATGATTTATTTAAAGTGTGTTTGCGCCTATTTAACCTCACTCACTGCAGGCTACACGTTTCAGATCTGTGACTGTCCCTCTAGGTTGTAATTACTGATGAAATAGGACACCTCCCATGTCTTGAATGTAAGTTGATAGAGCTCAGCTATTCAAGAATACCGCTGTGGTACACGGACATTGTCAAGATATGAAGCACAAAATGAATCAATTCCTGAAATAGCTTTGGACTAATTAGTCTGGTGTTCTGGTCTGTTGTGAATAGAGGGACCCTTATAATCAAGTGATGCAAAAACAAGAGAGAATTAAAGCGAGGGAGGGAGGATTTTTTTACAAACGCCAAACGAGCCTACCAAGGAACAATCATAATTGCCATAGCTACTCGTGAATCGGCGTCTCTGAATTGAATCTGTGGGAGTCTTATCACTCATTAGAATTCACTCCCCATTTTTATGGTCTCAACCTCCTAATAGCCTGTTATCACCCCAATTAATTCCGGCTAAAGCGTCACTGAAATACGGTAGGGTTAATGCCATAGATTGAATAATTAAGGTTAATGCCAAGGGAAGCAGTGGGCTGTCCCTCTTACGCACGCGTACGCACACACACGCACACACACATGCATATTATTCTTCTTCATACATTCCTGATAACATCACGTTTCTGACAGCTGTAGATTTCAAATCACTTGTCATCTCTAAGTGTTTAAATATGCATTAGGATGAAATATCTGCAGTCATGAAATTCCGCAGTGTGGCACAATGCTGGCCTGAGGTGTACATGTGCAGACAGACATCTATGGCTAAGTATGTATGGACCTGCATTAAACATTCCCTGCCACAACGATGAGATTTCATCAGGTTTACTGATTCAAGGTAAGTAGGAGTCTCTGGTGATATTCACCATTTAGATCGATTGTGTTATTAGTGTATGAAACCACCCCTTAACTAACACAATGCTGCAAACACACAATGATGTGCCATGAGCTGGCACGCACGCACGAACGCACGCACGCACACAAACACAAACAAACTAACAAAAACTGTGTGTGCGAACAACAACTCACACTTGCATGTGCCCACAGACACACAATGGAACTGTTGCAGGTATCTCATTCCTTTAAAGTCCTCTTGCAGTCTTAAATATTACCCAGGTGATATCTGAAAGTATATGGCCCAGGTGATACCTGAAGTATATGGCCCAGGTGATACCTGCTGTAGATTTCAATAGATATCCCAGGTAATACCTGAAGTATATGGCCCAGGTGATACCTGCTGTAGATTTCAATAGATATCCCAGGTAATACCTGAAGATTACCTCAAAATGGCCCAGGTGTACACTTAAATAGTCGATGGCCCAGGTCGGTCTTAGTTACAAAGTTCAAACAGGTGTGACCTCTGTGCTCGACCTCTGACCAACTCCCCACTATGCTAGACAGGGAAGATGGTGCCATTTTGGTACAAGAACTCATCTGGTATCCAAGGCAACATGCCGGGTCATGTGACAGACTGCTCATAGATGGTTATCAATTCTCTTCAGTCATTTATAATTTAGAGTGCATTGCATTACTATGTCTCTGTACCTCCCCAACATGAGAGGGGAAGACTACACAGTGCATTTTTTATGTCAGATTACATTGTTTTTCTATAATTGGAAAGCAAGGAGAGACGATTGATTGACAGGCGAGGCGGAGCTATTGTGCAGAAGTAGCCAACTCCTGATTGGGGAAAACCCCTGCCATTCACACAAAAGCAGAAGAAAGCATAGTATGGCTATTACATTTTTTTGTCTTCAGAAAATGTTATATATTTACAGTCCTGCTTCAGAATATGTGAAACCCTTTTTAAATTGTTTATTGTTTAATCCAATTGTTGGTAATCCAATTGTTTAACCAATTGTTTATCGTCTATTGAGATATTACACATTTTTTATTTTTCGTAAATGAAAAATGGAAAATTTAAGGTCTTTCAAAATTTTTGAATGGTAGTATATATAATGTACGCATTTTTATGTTTCAAAACCCATTGAAGAATTGTAATTATTAAGAAGAAGAAGAAGAAGAAGAAGTTTTATTTATATAGCGCCTTTCTGTAGCTCAAGGCCGCTTTACATTATACAGTACAAAAAACACCCAGACACTCAGACATACATTACAGTCACATGGATACAAATAATCACATCATACAAAATGCATGTTAAACAGATATGTTTTTAACTGGGTGTTGAATATAGCCATGAACGAGGTATTACGTAATGTGAGAGGTAGAGAGTTCCATAATTTAGGAGCATTAACACTAAATGACCTTCCACCTACAGTAGACAACCGGAAACGAGGGATGGACAATAAACCAAGTTCAGCTGATCTAAGGGACCAGGCAGGGCGGTAAGGGTGGAGTAAGTCAGACAGATATTTAGGGGCAAGACCATTTAATGCTTTAAATGTTAGCAGCGATACCTTAAAGTGGATGCCTGATGCCACAGGTAACCATTAACCATGTACGTGTATGTCTATATACATAGTGAGTTCTGTGGTAGTGGGCCAGTAAACTGGTTTTAAAATATAATTTGACATGGATCAATGCAGCCAAGTAACTCGAAATGAGAATCTCTGTATAATGCATCACATTTTAAAAGGATTAACAATATAAGCCTATGGGACGCATGCACACCTTTTCAATTATCCTAAATTCTTCCACTAATACCCTCTTGGTATGTGCACTTTGTTCTACTTGATTAGATCGAATAGGATGTACTAAGCACAGCAGTGTCACTCTCTCCAGAACATCTGTTTTTTACAGTTATTTTATTAATTTTAGTAGATGCTCTTATCCATACTGACTCACAGGAAGTACAAAGACATCCCCTTGACAATTTTAGGATTATATGCCTTGCTCCAGGGCACCACAACATTTGGCCCACTCTGGACACAAACCAGCAACTTTTTCCAACAAGTCTGATTCCATAACCAATGAGCCACCTGAAACGGCCAGCTGCCAGCCTGAAGTCCTGCTCTTTGGCTGTCTCCGGTCTTTAAAACTTGTAAAACTTTAACAACCTGTGTTCACACCATGTCCTGCATTAACCTAGTTCGTCTAACTTTTAGTTTATGGGGGTTAAATATTTTAGTCGTTTTTGGTAAAGGGAGTAGTGGTTTTACCACAAATGAAAAAGTCAGCCCAGAAGGCTGGTTCAGTTGAAGTCAGTATAAATGGCAGGCACATATGAGTGGTTGGTTAGCAGTGTTGCAAATTCCACCATGTGTCACGGTTCTATCCATGGCAGAGGGTTAAATACAGTTGATGTCAAACTTTTGAGAATATCACAAGTATTGGTTTCCACAAAGTTTGCTGCTTCAGTGTTACTATGGTACACTGAAGTATAACCTTTCTTTTTCAAGACCTCTGCAATCCACCCTGGCATGCTGTCAATTAACTTCTGGGCTACATCCTGACTGATGGCAGCCCAGTCTTGCATGATCAATGCTCGGAGTTTGTCAGAATTTGTGGGTTTTTGTTTGTCCACCCGCCACTTGAGGATCGACCACAAGTTCATTATGGGATAAAGGTCTGGGGAGTTTCCTGGCCATGGAGCAAACATTTCAATGGTTTGTTTTCCGAGCCACTTAAACGTTCAGTTTACTTAGCGTTGCCGACCTGGCGCGCAACAATGTGACCTCATGGGAGCACCATAACTATTTATACTCAAGCGTGGTGTTCGAGACACTAGTTGCAGTCTTCTCCTGAACAGAGGTTTCGCAACTGAGGAGAGGCTACTGACTTTGCTATTTCTACAGACTAGAAGAAGAAAAAGGTAAACGATGGCAGAACTGGCAGCAGCATTGACGTAAATGTCAACAGTGGTTAAGATGATCTTAACTGTGTTGTTATGAACCATTTACAGTTATAATATGAACAATTAACTGTGTAATTATGAGACGTTTACTGTGCCCTTGAACTCATCCATGCTTTCTGTTTCCGCTTTGTCGCATGCCACTGAAAAAAAAGAGCAGTGTGTGACCTGTTCTTGCGCACTCTGAAACCTTGCAGCGAAATCTACGTAGTTTTGACATCACATTTGCGCACGCCAGGTCGGCAACGGCGAGTATACTGAAGGCTTTAGTTATCACTTTTAGTTACAATTTTGCCTTATGGCAAGTTGCTCCATCATGCTGGAAAAGGCATTGGTCATCACCAAACTGTTCTTGGATGGTTGGGAGAAGTTGCTCTCAGAGGATGTGTTGGTACCATTCTTTATTCATGGCTGTGTTCTTAGGCACAATTGTGAGTGAGCCCACTCCCTTGGCTGAGAAGCAACCCTACACATGAATGGTCTCAGGATGCTTTACTATTGGCATGACACAGGACTGATGGTAGCACTCACCTTGTGTTTTCCATATGGCCCAAACAATCGGAAAGGGGATTCATCAGAGGAAATGACTCTAACCCAGTATTTAGCAGTCCAATCCCTGTACCCTTTACATAATATCAGTCTGTCCCTGATGTTTTTCTTGGAGAGAAGTGGCTTCTTTGCAGCCCTTCTTGACACCAGGCCTTCCTCCAAAAGTCTTTGCCTCACTGTGCGTGCAGATACACTCACACCTGCCTGCTGCCATTCCTGAGCTAGCTCTGCAATGGTGGTGCCCCGATCACACAGCTGACTCAACTTTTGGAGATGGTCCTATCTAGGGCTGGGCGATATGGCTGAAAACTCTATCAAAATATAAGTGTTTCATATCGGTCGATATCGATAATTATTGATCCGTTTTATGACCTATTTAGAATAAATAATATTTTTATTTTAAATTTAACCTTCCACAGGTTATAATTCCCTCAGTTATAAAGGCAGAAATGTCAACATAACCATGGAAAACACTCAAATAATTAAAATGTAAACATAAGTCTAAAATCACAATGAACACTTAACAATTATCTGTTACACTAAGGTGCAAAATAAGAATATTTAAGAAATGCTTAATAAAGTGTAATAAAATAGTGCAAAGTGTTAAATATAAACAGAGAAACCTGAGACCTGAGAAGGTGAGGAGAATAAGTTTGTGATATTACCAGTCTTGGTGGGGATGATGGTTTTGCATAATTTGCAGATGACATTGGTCTGAGTACGGCACAAATTTTCCACGTATCAGTTTCAGTTTCAGTTACTGAAGAATCCAACACGACTCACGGGACAATAATATTGCGCAACCAAACTTAATACTGTTAAATGATTGGCTGTTAGAGTGTCACTCGCTACATTGCTAGGTTACCAGAGAGTGAGAGCCTTTGTTTATGCAACCAAAATTGCTTTGCAACCGCTGGATTCTTCCAACGAAGCAAAGGAAATAATCTAACGTTTTATCAAACACATTTTTTATTGATGTTGATTACGTGCCTATCGCGAGACATATCGTTATCATTTTATCGCACAGCCCTAGTCCTGGCGCTTGCTGGACTTTCTCTTTGTGAAGTTCTTGATGATCTGATAAATGGTTGATGTAGGTGCACTCTTACTACCAGCAATATCCTTGTCTGTAAAGTAATTTTTGTGCAAAGCAATAATGATGGCACGTGTTTCCTTGCAGGTAACGATGGTTGACAGAGGAAGAACAATGATTTCAAGCACCACCCTCCTTTTAAAGATTTCTGTCTGTTATATCAACTGAACCTTCAGACGTCATCAATCATGTGGTATTGTTAGACCAATTGAAGCCTCGGGCCTTTTGCTTCGATCACACTGGTTGAAATCTCGAGACACACCTCAAACTCTGCGTTGTGCGTCCCATCACTAGTTACTACCAGGAAATTGCATGAGTTTATTCTATATACCGTTTGACTCATCGTAGTTTGTTTACTTTTGTTGGTGTTATTGTTTTTTTCAGTAAAATCTGTATTTACCTTTGTAAGTGCCTCCTACTACTCCTTACCACCACGTCTTGAAATATTTGTAGACGTCTGTATATCTTTTTGAAAAGATAAACTCAAGTTGGTTAAAATGCACATGAAAGCAGTTAGATACATGAAAGAAAATACCAAACTGAGATGTTGTGGTGACAGATTTACAGTAGTTCATAACCCACTAATGTAGCCAAGGTAAAGTAGCTCGGAACAGTGTGCCCAAATTGATCATCAACTACATTTGGTTGCATCGGATGTTGTTGCATTAACTTTTAATGAAATAAACATACAGTACATATTTTGTGTTTCTGGATTCTTTAAACCAATGTCAGTTTGAGGATGAAGATGGAAACATTTTAATATGCAAAACATATACATAAAGTGGCAGCAGGAGAAGGAAGACGGTATCCATCCAAATCACTGTTACAATCTTTCTCCCGTAGGAGGGGGACCAGACCCCCCACGGCTCAAGGATCCCAGGAGGTCAGTAAAAGAGGGATGGAGTCGTGTGTGAGGGACACAGACACAGTTGCCACCATAATAACAAGGGCTTTATTTGCCATGGTAAATAGAAAATAGGTTGGGAGAAAGGGAGGCTGGACACAACCAAAGCAAAGAAAGCAATATAATGTCTCCACCCCTAAACTGCTCTAAATCCCAAACACTAAACACTGGCACACGAATGAGGCACCCTAAACAAAACTTACAGGGGGAGGTCTGCCCAGGTCTAGCTAGTGAGTTTAGACACGGGACGGGAGTATCCCGTGTTCTGAGTTTCAAGGTCTTTGGCGTAAACTTCTAATTTTAACTGTATATGGCTCATCACCGATGTTTAGTTGGGACAGAAAAGATGCTTGCACAATATCCTTTCTATGCTGAGGTGAAAGACATGATTTGTTTCTATAAAATAAACCAATTTGAATCTTTAACTTCAGAACCAAATAATTTGTGTTTTAAAAAGACAGATTGTCATCTAACCAAATGACAAGATATTTGTAGGAAACAACGTGTTCAATAACACACCCATTAGGGCATTCATTTTTGGAACTTCCAAAAATAGGCTCTTAGATTTAGAAAATATCATAGTAGATTCTTTGGATTTAGTACCAACATATGGTCCATAAGTGCATTTTGTAAATTTAGGAGATCAGACTCTAACTGTGCTACAGTGTTTGCAGGAAAGGCAGGCTTAGTATATAATACTGTGTCCGCATAAAAATAAAAAGTACTGTACAACGTCTCACTGAGTTACATATGTTATTTATACTGTAGATAAAGTAAACATTTGGGGCCGGTTTTGCGGACACAGATTAAGCCTAGTCCGGGACTAAATAATAAAGTTCAATGAAACTCTCCATTGATCTTGCGTTTTTAGTCCAAGAATAGCCTTATTCCTTGTCTATGAGACTGGCCCTAAACGACCTCAAATAGAACACTGTGGCACTGCTTTGTGGACTGCAAGAAATTCAGATTTTATTCCATCTGTTACAATAGCCTATGTTCTATCACACAGGTCATTCTAAAAAACCAAAGGCAGGTATCTTTGACCAGGCCTAATGACAGCTGTTTTAGTAAGATTAAGTGATCAATTGTATCAAACGCATTTGATATATCAACAAACAGAGCCACACAGCTAGATTGTTCAACCATTGCTTAGAATATATAATTTACAACGTGTGTGGTTGCTGTATTTGTACTGTGCACAGGTCTATAATCGGAACTGAAATCATTTAAAAATGCAATTATCTGACAAAAAGGATTCCAGGATTTCAGCAAGGGTTGCAACTTAGAGATAGGGTGGTAATTACTTAGGGCACTAGTGTCCCTACCCTAATGTAGAGGGGCACATGGGCAGCTTTCCAAACTTCATGTATAATGCCTGAAATGAATGTTAGATTAAATATATGTGTAATAGCACTGGTATTAATATGTGCAGCACTAGCCAACAAACCTGGTGTATCGGCTGCTAGTGAATCAAGTACCTCTCTTTCAGTGAACAGTTGTGGTTAATAGTGAATCAAGTACCTCTCTTTCAGTGAACAGTTGTGGTTAATAATGAATCAAGTACCTCTTTTTCAGTGAACAGTTGTGGTTAGTAATGAATCAAGTACCTCTCTTTCAGTGAACAGTTGTGGTTAATAGTGAATCAAGTACCTCTCTTTCAGTGAACAGTTGTGGTTAATAATGAATCAAGTACCTCTTTTTCAGTGAACAGTTGTGGTTGGTAATGAATCAAGTACCTCTCTTTCAGTGAACAGCTGTGGTTAATAATGAATCAAGTACCTCTCTTTCAGTGAACAGTTGTGGTTAATAATGAATCAAGTACCTCTTTTTCAATGAACAGTTGTTGTTAGTAATGAATCAAGTACCTCTCTTTCAGTGAACAGTTGTGGTTAATAATGAATCAAGTACCTCTCTTTCAGTGAACAGACTCAGTTAAAGCCCTTGGTTTATAACACAAATGTTTTCCTGCAAAATAAGTTGATTTGTTGTTGTTATAGAGTTTTTTAAAGATCTTTTTTAAAGACCTACTGCAATAAAATAACTATTAACAACATAAGCACTTTCATGTTGATCAGTAGTGGTTTTAGAGTCCAACACAATTAAATGTGGTTTTAGAGTCCAACACAATTTAATGTGGTTTTAGAGTCCAACACAATTTAATGTGGTTTTAGAGTCCAACACAATTTAATGTGGTTTTAGAGTCCAACACAATTTAATGTGGTTTTAGAGTCCAACACAATTTAATGTGGTTTTAGAGTCCAATACAATTTAATGTGGCAGCAGTGTTTGTTTCCTCTCTGGGAACCCTCACCTTACCGTGGTGGAGAGGTTTGTGTGTCCCTATGAACCTGATGGCTGTGTTGTCTGGAGCCTTGTGCTCTTGGTAGGGTTTCCCATGGCAGAGTGGTCACAGGTGAGGAGCCAGACTAAAAATGGTTCAAAAACACCCCATGAATAAATGAGGAAGAGGAGACAAGACCCTGCCCGGTGGAAGCCCGGGGCCCCTGTCAGGAGCCATGCCCAGGCGGCAGGCTCGTTGGCGAGCGCCTGGTGGCTGGGTTTACCACGGAGTCCGGCCGGGCACAGCCCGAAAGAGCTATGTGGCATCTCTCCATCCTGTGGGCCCACCACTCACAGGAAGAACCACGGGGTCGGGTGCGATGTCACACGGGTGGCGGTGAAGGTCAGGGGCCCCGACGGACCAGACCGGGCGGCTAAGGCTGGCTCTGGGGACGTGGAACGTCACATCTCTGTGGGGAGTGGGAACTTGTGCGGGAGGTGGAGCACTACCAGTTGGATCTGGTGGGGCTTACCTCTACGCACAGCCTTGGTTCTGGAACCATTCTCCTGGATAGGGGTTGGACCCTATTCTTCTCTGGAGTTGCCCAGGGTGAGAGGCGCCGGGTGGGTGTGGGGATACTAACAAACCCCCGGCTGTGTGCCGCTGTGTTGGAGTTTACCCCAGTGGACAAGAGGGTTGCCACCTAACACTTAAGGGTGGTGGGGGGTGAAACTGACTGTTATTTGTGCTTATGCACCGAACAGCAGCTCAGAGTATTCAGCCTTCTTAAACACCCTGAGTGGAGTTCTGCATGGGACTCCATTAGGAGACTCCATTGTTCCGCTGGCGGACTTCAACGCCCATGTGGGCAACGGTGGAGACACCTGGAGAGGCGTGATCGGGAGGAACGTTCTCCCTGATGTAAACCTGAGTGGTGGTTTGTTGTTGGACTTCTGTGCTAGTCATGGATTGTCTATAAGGAACACTATGTTCAAACATAAGGATGCTCATGAGTGTACCTGGTACCAGAGCATGGATTCATCCTGCCTAGTATCAATGCTTCAGGCTGGTGGTGTAATGTGAGTCTTGGATGTTTTCTTAGCACATTTTGGGCCTGTTAATACCAATTCAGCATTAAATGCCACAGCCTACCTGAGTATTGTTGCTGACCATGTCCATCCCTTTATGACCACAGTGTACCCATCTTCTTATGGCTACTTCCAGCAGGATAACGCCCCATGTCACTAAATTCACATCTTCTCTAATTGTTTTTTTTGAACATGACAATGAGTTCACTGTAATTAAATGTCATCAGATCTCAATCCAGATGAGCACCTTTGGAATGTAGTGGAACAGGACCTTCGCATCTGTAGCAAATATGTGAAGCAATAACATCATAATGGACCAACATCACTGAGGAATGTTTCCAGAACCTTTTTGAATCTATGCCATGAAGTGTTAAACCTGCACTATGTAACTTTTTGAAAACTAAAAACAAAATACAACAAAAACTTTTAGGTGTAGTAAACATTAGGAACTAGCATATTAGATCCAGGAATGGAAAACATCAACTCAAATAATACAAAATATAAACAATAGTAGAATAGCCAAATAGACATATAATAATGTGTATTTTCAGAAATTGGTTATATTGTCCCTGTAATATACCTGTGTTCAATAAAAACATAATTTTTAATTAATTTTACAATAAATTAAAATAATTAAAATTCTGGCTAACCGGACAAATTAATTGGAAGTTGCATAGTGCAGCTTTAACACAGTTCTGAAGGCAAAAGGTGGACCAACCCGGTAGTAGCAAGGTGTACCTATTGAAGTGGCCTGTGGGTGTACTGTATGTTTCTATGGTTGCAATACAGGGTTCAGATGTTGGAGACATGGCGCTCAGTTGATTCTCTCTGTATAAATAAAGGTAAATGAAACCAAGGAAAAACCTTTCACAATATGAATCGATTTCTGACTGATGCTTTTAATACAGTTGAACTAGTCTACCAATAACAATGATACGCTTCATCTGCACAGAAACCCCTCAAGATCTTTATTTGATACAGAGACAGACAGGAAATTGAACCAGTCAGTCTTGCAGTATTCGGTGTTAGACGGAAAGTAATAAACACATACCAGACAGGACAACAATATTTACCAGGTGTAATGAGCTTATTCAAAGCGGTGTTTGCGCTAGCCTTTATAAATCTTATATATTCCATCATGTTTTGCTTCGTCAAACGCGGTCTGAAAACACATACTCTGCTTCATTTCCTCAGCTTTGGGACACATGCAAATGGCGGACGCGTGTGTGAACGCCCAAATCAAGGGCCGATGGTGAAATTAAGTGTGGAGGTGTCCATTGGGATTTAACAGCTGCATTTTTATCTGTGACTCAGTTTTTAACATAGGCTGTAAACACAACCAGGTTCACACAACAGGCTGTTGAGCATGTAGCCCGCTGGGGGCCCATTTCTTTTGAACACCACAAGCACAGCCATTTATTTTCTGGCTGTCTGGTAGGTTAAAGATGCCTTCTGCGATTTCTGGCTATAATTAGAACTATTTAAGCCTCTAGGTTCTAAAGAATCTGAATTTAATCTAAAACGGGTCCCCGCTCGGGACTTAGTTTATTTTCCTGAAGTGTCTAGGTTTGTACTTTCTCTCTTGTTCTCCTGAGTCTAGAGGTTGGGCCCACCCTGCAAACTCATTAGACATCACCGTATAGCTCTGGTTTGATTGACAGCTCTGTCAACGGGACTTCCTCTACTATAATTTACCAAACCATATGTCATACATTTGTTGGGAATTCCCTGCCTGACTCTTGATAATGGAATCCTTGCAATAGCCTTGAGAACACATCAGGTTTGAAGCTAACTGATTCTACTTAGATTGTGCATATTAACAATATACTACACATCCAGACTAAAATGGGGGGCCTAAAAAATAGTAATCAGAATTGCTACTCTCTTGTCTGTATTTTCTTTAACACAGGGTACTGTCAGCAGAGTTTATATGACTTTTTGTTTGGACTGTAATAGGACAATGAAGACCAAAAGAGACCAACTGTGTTCTGCCGAATTTCCATCATCTTCACGTGATAGACATTTAAAGGTGCTATTTGTAGAATAGAAACAGAACTGGGTCTCTTTTAGTGACCAGCATCCAAAAGCATTAGAAGATTTATTTCATGATATTTTAAAAACTGGAAAAAGCAGTTGAGATGGGACACTGATTCATTCACTACACATGCCATTCATATATGGCAATTTGAACAGCATTTGCAAGGAGAATGTGATGAGTATTTATTCCAAAGTCAATGGGCAACGGTCCGAATTTAGTCAAGTTCACACATTATAGGCAGTGCTTTTGTGTCTAACAAAGCACAAAATTCTTATTGTTTAAATATATAAAAATCCACTTTTTACATTGTTTGTAAGCTGGTCACTTGAACGACAAAGTAGTTCAATTTGTACCGGTCAGATTCTACAAATATCACCTTTAACATTGTAAGTATTAAGACGGCTAGGTGCAATGGAGGCTCGTATCAATGGGCTAAATCCTCCCTATCTTTTAATTAAACAAGTCCTCCCTATCTTTTTAAATTAACAATCATTTTTTAAAGCTGAGAAAATTATTGTTAAAAAATAGGATTGTATAAAATTTTGGTGAAACCTAGACCAGCACCAAATAGTCTGACAAAAAACACAATATATCTAAATGGGCAAATTATTTTACAGCCCAAACGCTTTAGTGTCAGCGTCCATTAATCTTTGTGTTAAGTGTATGGGGCATTCCATTTCAGATATCCACAACGTAATTCTTCCTACCCAGAATGAACTTTACAGATATCTAAAATACAATTATTACTAGTCAAAATTGTATTTAAAAAAAAAAAGAAAAACCATTCCAGATATCCATAATGTACTTTTTACTATCCAAAACACATTCTGACTAGTAAAAATGTCATTACGGATATCAACAATTGGTATTATTACTAGTAAAAATACAATTTCAGATATTTACAATTAGAATTTTGACTACAAGCAATACAATTGCAGATATACACACATTAATTGTGGATAGCTGCTAACAGGATATCTGAAAATAAAGTTTTGACTAGTACCAATTAAATTGTAGATATCTGAAATTGGAGTTCTTCCTAGTAATAATTATATTGCAGATATCTGTAATGTTCATTCTGGATAGAAAGAATAACGTTGTGGATATCTGTAATTGAAAGCCCCATACACACGAATGAGAAATGTGACGTCATTTGTACTAGTAATATTATGTTGTGGATATCTAAAATGACAAGTGTAGATAGGAAGCTTGTCATTGTTGATATCTGAATATTTCTTTTTGACTAAGAAGAATTGAATTAGGGATATCTGCAATAAATATACAGTCTTGCTATTAAATATTCAAATAGCTTGCCATACACAACAGCCAGAGAAACCTTGTCCAGACATCTACTCCTACTTGATAGAAAGTCCAGGTAAGTTATATATAAAATATGGCCACATGTTTTGTGATATTTAAAAACTTTTTAGATCAGTGTAATGCGTGTAGCAGCCATGACTTCTGGTACTATGACGTTAGCTAGCTGCACTAGCTGTTCTGAGTGCTCAAGTGTTTTATCATAGTGTTGGTTGTATCTAATCTTTAGTTACTAGTAAAACTGGAAAAGATAATAAAATAAATAATAAGTACTATCAACTTTAAAATAAATAATAAATGTTAAAACGGCTTGCCAGGCTGCAGTGCACAGTTAAACGTGCTTAGCTCTGAGAGCATGGAGAACATATGATGAGTCTAAGGCAGTTTTCCATGTCACCTTAGTCCTGCGTGGTGACATACCCTGGGAGAATTTGTAAGATGTGTACCAATCTTTAAAGGTAAACATGAGTGATCAGGCATTCATTTTGATTTTTAATTCAAATAAAACTATATGGCATCACAGAATAGCACAATCATTTAACAAAATATAAAATAAAGAACACAATGAGATGGTTCCTGTTGAAAGTTTGCATACACTTAGTTTTTAATACTGTGTATTGCCCCCTTTAGCATCAATGATGGCTTGCAGTCTTTTGTGATAGTTGTGTGTGAAGCCCATTTTCGCAGGTGGGAAAGCTTCCCATTTTTGGCAAAAAGTCTCCAGGTCTTGTATATTCTTGGGTTGTTTTGCATGAACTGCACGTTTCTGATCTCCCCAAAGTGGCTCAATGATATTGAGGTCAGGAGACTGTGATGGCCACTCCAGAACCTTTTTTTCAGCTGTAGCCACTTAAGGGTCAACTTAGCCATGTTCTTTGGATCATTGTCATGTTGGAAAATCCAAGTGTGTCCCACCGGCAGCTTCCGGGCTGATAAATGCCAGTTGTCCTCCAGTATTTTCTTATCAAATGCTGTATTCATCTTGCCAAGTACT
>JACXGM010020188.1:0-12378 GCA_016801145.1 Umbra pygmaea | reverse complement strand
GCAATAAGCAAGTTACCAGGCAGCCAGATAGATGTCAGTAAATCAACATAAAAGAGACAGAGCCGGTTGGGGACGACGTCTGAAGCAGATAGAGTGAGAGACAGAGGGAGAGAAAGGAAAGTTTGATAGTGTTTAAATAATGTCTCTGGGCTGATTGATAATGGAGATTGTATATGTTAAGAGAGCATCCTCCATCATAGTGTCTGTGTAATGGAGTTTATCTTGAGAATCATCAGTGTGAGAGCACAAGGTACACATCTAGTTAGTATTCTATACATTTGATTGTAAACTAAAAAATAAATTTCTTGCAAATCATAATCCAAGGTACACAAACGTTGCCTGTTCCTAAATCAGATTGTGCTGCATTGCCAATGAATGTGTTCCAAAAGTGCTAAATGACATCCTGTCATTAATCTGTTTGCTGTGCATTTCTGCGTGCATATTCAATGAAGATTTGTTGGGTAAATATGTTTACTTTTTCTTTTCAAATCACATTATTTTGTCTGTCACTATCCAAACTGAAAGATAGAGCTAAATTTAAATATTTCTGGTCTCTGTTCTCCTGGAAATGACATTTTCAAAAGTAAAAAAAATAAAAAAGTTCAAATCTGGGGCAGAATGAACACCATAAACTCATTAACTCCATTGTGCGTACATTGTATGTATGTATAATATGTAGTACAGTATTACATGCAGTATGTTTGTGCACAATATGTGTACAGAATGCATGTGAAGGCTGTTGGTATGTGTGTGCAGTATGTGTGCATGTGTTTGTGTGTGTGTAGTATGTGTGTATAGTATTTGTCTGTTTATGTGTGTATGTGTGTGTACAGTACTGGTTGTCCCATGTGTGTGTGTGGATGTATAGTACCATACATGCTTTCTTTAACTGTAAAGACAACATGTACTTGTATGATCTGAACATATCTGTAAGTCATATTACAGTTTTTCCAGATTTTTAAAACACTAAAAGTGAATGCTCATACCAAAGCGTCGAAACCAAAACGTTTGCATTAATTTGGTACACTCAGGCACCAAATGAATAAACAGAATGTCGGTAGGGCACCGTAAACAATTCTGTAACACACGGTGCAAAACCCTACACACATTGTGCATGTGTTACTCACATTGACCAATGATGAAACACTCTGCAGTCAGCACATCCATTCGATAGTTAAAACACACACGACATTAGCAACACTCCCGAACACACAGTAAAACACTTAACCTGTAACTGAACACCAATTAGTCACTATATATAATTTAAGTATGAGCACCTGTCGCGAGACAATCATGAATATGGAGGCTGAAGGACCAAGGGAAAGGAGAAGATGAAGAAGAGACGGGAAGAGGGAGAGGAGACCGAGGAAGAGACGGGGAGGGAAGAGGGAGAGGAGATAGAGGAAAAGACTCTGGTAAAAACCAGACATCAGGACTGAAACATCATCGGCCAAAGGGCCATCGAGAACGTCGGCGGGCAGTGTGGGGGCAACATCACCATGTGTGCCGCCATTAGTGGTCAAGGGGTCCTCCATCACCATGCCACCCTGGGTCCCAAAAACACTGCACACATACTGACATTTCTGCATGCACTACATGCCGCGGTCACATGGGACCGACCAGGGCAGCCCATGTTCGTTGTCATCTGGGATAATGTCAGTTTCCACCGGGCTACTCTGGTCCGGGACTAATGGAGGAGACATGCAGAGACATCGAGGTGGGGTCGATCCACAGGTGGATACGCCATCGCCTGTGATGTGGACGAGGTGACGTGGCCCGACCCCAATTGACGGAGTGATCCCTGACTTGTAATGGGAGTTGTTTTGCTACCTGTACAATGTATCACTGAGGCTTGGTTGCGGGAATACAAACGTTTCAAAAACTAGAAATGACAGAAGTGTGTTGAGTAAGGTTGACCAGTGTGTTGTGTCTGTTTGACTGTTCATTGTTCATGTGCATGTGTGTTCCCTATCGATCTGAAGAGGGCCTTTTGAAGTCAGCGTGTTCAGTTTTGATTGCAGAATTGCAGTTTTGACATGGTAGTTAGATGTTAATCTCCAAGTGTTGTGTAAAGAATTCTTGTGTGTTGAGTTTTGACACGATGAGACAAATTTTGCATTTTGTGTGTTAGCAATTGGAAAAAACTGTAAACAGCATGACTAACATTGAAATCAGCCGCGGTTGGTGGATCTTTATTGGGGACGCCGGGCTCGTATTATCATCCGGACTGGGGGAACTGGAATGGAATCACACATTGAGTTTGATGGGCTACACATCGTTCCATTCACTCCGGTCCCTAACGTAATGCGAGCCTGGGATCCCCATTTAAGATCCACCATGTATGTACACACACACACACACACTGGAAAGAGCAACCACAGGTCGACCGGGCCCCACAGGTCACCTGCTGGCCAGGTTTTTGCTTGAGAAACACACACACACAGCTGTGACGAAGCATGTTTGGTTATTTGTACCATCCACCTCGTAATTGTAGAATCCACGTTTTCTTCATGTTTCTTCACAGGCTTCTATAATTTCACTGTTATTTATTGTGTTGGTTTATCAGCAACATTTAAGCAGTATGTTTTACTAAACTGGTCTGTATTAGACCAAACAGTCTAAAAGGAAAAAGCCCCTTGGAGTTTTCCAATATCTCACTGTTAAATGTTGTCCATGGTCATGGGCCTAATACAGGTAAATAGCGAGGTAAATAAACAGCACTGCTCTGTTGATCCTGGGGAGTTGGGTTACACCCATGTGGGAATGGCTGAGTCAGGCTAGCCCACCTGGTAAATGCCTTGTGTGTCTGTGTCCCTGACGTAAGTAGGGAGCAGTAGTGAGGTGTCACTGGGTGTGGCCACTGACTCGGACAGGGTCATAGAAAGGTCTGGTCAACTCGGGGAAGTAACAGAAGAGAGAGAGCTGCTGAGTCATCACCAAGGTCTTATAAGGCACACTGATGCAAACCACTTTGCAGAATCTGCTGCTTTCTTTTTCTTGGGAACTTTTGGTAGTTCCTTTCCTGTTTCAGGATGATTCCTCCCGCCGTCGGCTCTGTTGATACACAATATGGACCTTGTTCTGACTGGCTCCAAACATTCATCATGTATTATGCTCGGATCAAACCAACAGCATTAATCCACGAATCCTTTTTGCATGCATTATCTAGGTATTTGAAAAACAGAAGTAAAAATGTCACCGGTTGCACCCTCCTCCACCAAATCAGTTTAGTATACAATGCACCTGTAAGTTCCATAAATCCAACGCATGCATCACACCAAACACTCTGCAACTGTGTTCCATTAGTAATGAATGAACTTTCAAAGTATCACAACACTTTCACACTGCAGGTGTGATCAGGGTGTAACTCACCCATCCACAACCTGTACCATTCTCTGTCTCCTTCATGATGTCTCTTCCCTCTCTATCTCCCTTCTCCAGTTTTACTTCGCAGAGAACAGACAGATTTACAGCCAGAACTTCCACTCCCCTCCTCCTTTGCTTCTCCTCCTTCTCACATATTGACCTTGTGACACGAGAAATTGACCCTGATCTCACGCTCTCTCTTTCATCTCATGCATGTATCCCCAAGCCGGCCGTCCATCAATTTTCCCACAATTGAAACAATGCATGTCACTTGATCAGATGACCATCCACTGATTTTCCGACAGTGCATCAATGATTCACTACCATTTTAACTGTGGGTATCAGGTGCTTTTTTCCTGCATGCAGTCCCCTTTGGTTCCCAAACTTGCTGATAGTGGGAGTGGCCAAAAGGTTTAATGTTTGTATCATCTGAACAAAGCGTGATTCCAATATGTCCAATATTGTGTAGCAAAGTTCAATCTCACTTGGGCAGTCTGTATGATGTAATGACGACTGGGCAATGGCAGTGCATGCAGTCGTAAGCAAACCTTTAGGCACCCCTGACAATTTCCATGGTTTTCATTTATAAATAATTGGTTAGTTGGAATTTAATTTTGATTTATAAAATAACTGAAGGACACAGTAATATTTCAGTAGTGAAATGAGGTTCATTGGATTAACAGAAAATGTGCAATATGCATCAAAAACGAAACTAGACAGGTGCATAAATTTGGACACCCTTGCCATTTTGTTGATTTGAATACCTGTAAATACCTAGCACTGCTTATTTGGAACAAAAACTTTGTTTGGTGAGCTCATTAAAAGCCTTGAACTTCATGGACAGGTGCATCCAATCATGAGAAAATGTATTTAAGGTAGCCAATTGCAAGTTGTTGTTTTCTTTGACTCTACTCTGAAGAGGAGGGCCTTAAAACAACTCTCAAATGACCTAAAAACCCAGATTGTTCAACATTATGGTTTAGAGGAACACTACAAAAAGCTATCGCAGAGATTTAAGCTGTCATTGTCTACTGTGAGGAACATGGTGAGGAAATGGAAGACCACAGGCACAGTTCTTGTTAAGTAAAATATCAGAGAGACAAAGGTGATAGATGGTGAGAACAGTCAAAAACAGCCCACAGACCACCTCAAAAGACCTATAACATAATCTTTCTGCAGATGGTGTAACTGTGCATCGTTAAACAATTCAGTATAATTTGCACAAGGAGAAGCTGTACGGGAGAGTGATGCGGAAGAAGCTTTTTCTGCACACACGCCACAAACAGAGTCGGTTGAGGTATGCAAACGCATATTTGGACAAGCCAGCTTCATTTTGGAAGAAGGTGCTGTGAACTGATGAAACAAAGTTGGAGTTATTTGGTCATAACAAGGGGCGTTATGCATGGCGGCAAAATAACACAGAATTCCAAAACAAAAACTTCCTACCCACAGTAAAATTTGGTGGAGGTTTCATCATGCTGTGGGGTTGTGTGGGGCTGTGTGGCCAGTGCCGGTACTGGAAATCTTATGTTCAAGTTGAGGGTTGCATGGATTCCACTCAATATCAGCAGGTACTTGAGATGAATGATGAATAATTTAGAGGAATCTGTCACAAAATTTAAGTTATGCCTGGGCTGGATATTTCAACGACACAACGACCCAAAACACTGCTCAAAATCTACTCTGGCATTTATGCAGAGGAACACGTACAATGTACTGGAATGGCCATCCCAGTCCCCAGACCTGAATATCATTGAAAATCTGTGGGGTGATTTGAAGCGGGCTGTCCATGCTCAGCATCCATCAAACCTAACTGAACTGGAGATGTTTTGCAAAGAGGAATGGTGTAAAATACCTTCATCCAGAATCCAGACACTCATTACAGGCTATAGGAAGACTCTAGAGGCTGTTGTTTCTGCTAATGGAGGCTCAACTAAATATTGACTTGCTATTTTTGTTGGAGTGCCCAAATTTATTATGCACCTCTCTATTTTCTTTTTGATGCATATTGAACATTTTCCGTTCATCCCAGAAACCTAATTTCACTACTGAAATATTACTGTGTCCTTCAGTTATTTGCAACGTGATCTCACAGAACTTCACATCCGTAACTTCAAAATCTGTGGCAGTTTCACGGAATGGCAGAAAATTCTGTGAAATAAACACAGACCCTTAACTTCAAAATCCGTGGCAGTTTCACAGAATCACATGATGACGTAGCAGAGTGTAAATAGTGTAGATTCTACAGGTTGGTATGCTGGGGATCGTGGATGTGCGTATAAACATGCAAATCACATCCCAGAGATTGCAAGTTCAAATCCAGGCGGACACTTTGCATGTATTTTGTTTTCTATTCCAGCGCGATGCAGACGTGTTGCAAATGTGCTTTTTTATCATTTTTTTCCTCACCGTCACCATGTTTCAAAACAATACATTACAATGTAATGCATGTGACATGGAGTTAACTGCAAGGTTTCTGAGCGGTTAAGTTTAGGGTAGGGGTTTGGGTAAAGCTTAGATCGAGATAACAGCAAGTTCTAACTGAATTCAGTGAAAAGAACACGCCATAACCTCTGTGTGCCCATCGCAGACTTTTCTGCGCTTCCGTGAAACTGCCACAGATTTTGAAGTTAAGTGTCTATGGTCATTTCATGGACTTCTGTGAGATCAGGCTGGTTACATAATAGATCAAAATGAAATTGCTGATCCAAACACCCAATTATTTATGAATGAAAATCATGGAAATTGTCAGCGGTGCCTAAACTTACGACTGTATTCAAGAAGATGGAAGACAACTAATATAAATATCCAAAGCGGTTTAACTTAAGCAGGTAGGATATTAAGTAGCTTATTCTACAGCAAGACACAGCAGTGTTCCAACCAACCATAATATAGTTTTGAATCTGTGATCTTTTCCCCTCCATCCCAATCGTCCTCACCATGTGTGTGGACAATATGCATGTGTTCTCTTCTTGGCAAATTTGCAACTTTTCCTGACTCCTATAACTTTTTGACAATTGCCCTTAAGGTGCTGAGTGGAATTGTTAAGTTTTTATGTTTATTTTGTATATAGTTACATTTAAGTCAACAACCATATGTATCCTTCCATTTAAAATGAAAATAGATAATAATTAGATAGATAGATAAATAGCAATAAAGTTCCTGGAAAATGTGACAAACTAAAAAGCATAGAAATGTTAAGCAATACTTATTTCATTTTTTTTAAATGTCCTTAACAGCTACAGTTACTTTTAAAATCTTTGTTTTGCAGTACAAAATTGACCTTCGAGTAAATTTTTGTGTTTGAGTGTCATACCTGGATGGGACTCGCCACAGTATGGCTTAGCCCCATCTTGTGGCCAGACTGGGACATTATCCATATTATTCCAGAACACTTCATTGTCTTGTTTTGTCCATGTCAAATCACTTCAAATACCATCCAGCTGATACTTGTCTCTAATTAGTGTGTGTATAAATATAACCTCTGATTCCCATTTTCTTTGTGTGTCAATGTGAATGTTTCCCGTTGCCAGGTAGGAGGATGTAGAGCAGCTACGGTGTGTATCTTTAGTAAGTGTGTATATGTGTCTTCACCACATTAACATTTGCTAAGTTTACTGTATTTGTATGTTATACAGCCAGGCGTACCTAGCACACACGTCCTGTGCCACATTTAGAGCACAGTAGTTAGGTGGTATCGTTGTGCAGCTGATATACAACTATGTAAACCTGTGGCTGGCAGCTCCTTCCTATATAAAACCTCAACGGCTACTACTCCTGCATACTGCCTTGGTTTCTACACCACCTGAATTGTGACATTGAGAATGTAATATCGAGTGTAGTTGGGAAGGCAAATTTAAAGGTGCAGAAATAAGTAATAATACATTTAATATAACAGAGAACACTCACAAAATAAACAAGACTTTGTGGAGTCAAAATAACATACTGATCTGAAACACAGACTGTAGATACACAAACATAACACTCAACAATATCCGACAAATAACCATAAAAACACAGGAACTTCAATACATGTAGTGATAAATGTAATCGATACCTGGTGTGCACGGTTGACGGATAAACAAGGTAATCTATTTGTGGATGCAGGGGATGATTAAACAGTCCGAGAGATGCAGAAACGCAGACATGGTGTTGTTGGGGAATGGAACCACCAACTCAGGCAAGGTGCAGGGAGGAGACCGTGACAGAGAATATTTTGTTAGAATGAAAGTGTACAAGTGTATATCTACATGCTATTTGGTTGGAGAAAATTAATGTATGCTGCTGTGCATGCAAAGTACAATATAAAGGCGTATGCATTTTTGAGATACTCAAAATGGAATAGGCAACAAAGGCTGGAACACATTCAAAGCCATAGCTCTGGTCATTTTACCATTCCATTGAACAGTAACTAATTAACAAAAAGCCTGTCTGCCAGCTTTGAATAGTAAACTACAGCCACGCAACTTCCTGTCTGTAGGATCAATCTGTTTTTTGCCAATGGGGATTTCTAATGAATGTACTTTACTGGCCACTGAGTGTACTGTAAATAGGAAAATCTCAGGTCATATAGAGGCAGATCTCTGGTTTCCTTTCTGTCTGCACCCATCTGCCTGTCTACCTGCTGTTTAGACAAATCACAGACGCTGACTAATCTCTCGTTTGCGCGGACAAATCCAAACTGGCCGAGTTGGTGTTATTTCTGGGCCTGCCTGTTTTATGTCAATACTGGGGCAGCGGTAGCGGGAGAAGTCATAGCAGAATTGGACAGTCGCTGGGCAGAAATACACTAAACACGCACACACTTACGAAGACCTCTCACAGATATAGCTTGTCTCCTTTTGCATTCCATAGCAGTGTGCCGGGTGGTCCTTTCTCACTCTGTGTCAGCACCTCCCTGTAGACGGTTACTGGGTTGCTTTGTAAATTTGTTCCTGAGCTCAGATTTAAGAGTGACATTGTGTGTAATGATAGAGAGACGGTACATTTGTACGATATTGCATACATTGATTTAGCTTTCCTTTAATATCATTAAACCAGTAGTATCTGCCATAGAGCCTGATTAGGCTGAATAATTAAATGTACAGAAGCTTCACACGAAAGACCAGAGAAAGTCAAATCTGCAGTCACTCTGATTGTCCTTAACAGTCCCTGGAGCCAAAACTAGTGCAAAATGCAAGTGGTTTTTCCATCAGTTTTCATTTGTTGATGTGGACCTGTTGAAAGTGGAACTATTCTGCCCTCTACTGTTGGAGTTACGCTATTTGGAAAAGAACAGATTAGAAGACTTACTATAAATTCAACGTACATTCTCCAACCATGGGCTGTTAGAAAATCTAATCACCCCTTTCCAGCTATACATATTTTAAAGGTAATGTTCCTGCATTCACAGAGAATGAATTATAAGTGAACATTGTATGTGTCTGTTCAGTTGGAAAGGTACTAGACACAAATAACTAGAAGCACAAAAGAGTTCTGTTTCAAAAACACTGGTAAAGCTTAATCTAGGACTAAAAATAAATTCCAATGTTGATCTTAAATAAATCTTTATTTTAGTCCAGGATTAGCCTTAAAGTTGCAATTTTGTAGAATTTGAGCTGTGAAAATAGAACTTTTATCTTCCAAATGAAACTTCTATCTGTCAGGACCCAGGTTAGAAACTGAGGGTGAATCCAAATGCAGATGAACACGAGGTGAGTGATAACAATAATATTTATTGAGGATAAAATTTCAGGAATAATGGAAAGCAGTTGGGATGACCAGATGTAGTGGTAGGAACCAGGAGAGCGGAGACCAGGTGACTGGAGACCAGGTAGGTGATGACTAAGGGCACAGGAGATGTCAGGTCCAGATGGCTGGAGAGGAACAAGGTGAGTGATGATCAGATCAACAGCACAGATGGTTTCTGGTAATGGAGGCATAGAGAACCAGGGTTGATCAGGTAAAGGGAGTTAATATCTTAACAGTGACCTATGAAAGAAATAAAAAGAGTAAAGAAAATATGGTGACACTTTACAATAAGGGTACATTAATTAACGTTAGTTAATCCATTAAAAAGGACTTACTTACAGTTAATAAGCCTTAACTAAGGTGCTTAATTATCATTTACTAAGTATGTTGCTGTTAACTAAGGTGTTAATTAATGCATTACTTTAACATTAGTAAATGCATTAATAAGCATTAACTAACTGTTAATAACAGTTAACCAAGGTTTCTATTTTAACATTATTTAATGTAGCAAAAAACATTAACTAATATTAATAACAGTTAACTAAGGTGTCAAATTATCATTTACTAATGTTAACTGGGGTATTCATTGTTACATTATTTTAACATTAAAAAAATGTAGTAAAATGCATTAACTAACATTATGAACAGTTAAGTAAGGTGTCTCTTTTAAAATTAGTTAATGTAGCAATAAGTATTAACTAAGTGATAATAACAGTTACCGTAATACCTCAAATAAAAACTGGGGCCTTTATTTACCTCTACTGCAAAAGGAAATGGGCAATTTATTTGAAGCAGGCTTTTATTAGAGGCAGGCTTTTATTTCTAATTCACTATTTTTGATAAATTTATCTAATTAGGGAATGAAACGTAAACTATTGACATGTGTAATAGCTAAATGTTACAAATTCTTGACCTGCAATGTAAATGATGTTCTTCTGGATATGTAACTATTCATCTGACCATTTTTAGGAAGTCATATAATGTAATTTAAACAAACTCATTATGATTCCGAACCTTTGAGCAATTATGTGCGCAATAGTGATGAAAAAGGATGACACATGCATACACTCGTGCTGTATGATCATACTGAATTGTGCCCCTATAGCACTAACCCAATACTCGCCAAATTCGTCAGTTTTTTATTTGTTAAAAAAGTTTGAAATATCCAATAAATTTCGTTCCACTTCATGATTGTGTTTCACTTGTTCTTGCTTCTTCACAAAAAATTACAGTTTTATATCTTTATGTTTGAAGCCTGAAATGTGGCAAAAGGTCGAAATGTTCAAGGGGGCCGAATACTTTCGCAAGGCACTGTACATGTTGAACCACAATTTATTTTGACTTTAGGAATAGCTGGTCTATAACAACAGTACAGAACAAAAATAATGACTGTAGTCATCATGTGTAAAAAACATTCTATATAGCATGCCTCCGAATATAGCGCGTGGGGGGAAGTGCGCCGTTTTTAAAAACGTGCTGACGTGATCTCTCAGACATCCGTGATACTACCACGGACAATTAACTTCAAACTCTGTGGCAGTTTCATGAAATGGCTATCTATCTATCATGTGTTTGTGCATGGTAAAAGCTAAAACAACAAGAGTATTAATCCAAATTCGAATACAATTGCTATTGCTTTTGCTTTTACCATGTGTATGTGCATGGTAAAAGCAAAAACAATAGGTGGGTTAATCCAAATTCAAATACAGCTGCTATTGCTTTTATTTTTTTATTCTTTTAATATATTCATTTATTTATTATTTTCTTTATTTATTATTTTCTTTATTTATTATTTTATTTATTTATTATTTTATTTATTTATTATTTTATTTATTCATTCTTTTATTTATTTATTTATTCTTTTATTTATTTATTTATTGAATATGGCACATTTAGTCCTCCATAACTCGAAGTCTTCTTATCTAAAAAAAGATGTTGTCACGGTCTTGCCGACTCGACTCGTCAAAAGTCTGATATATCCAATTGAGCGGCGTCCGTTGGTAATGCCCCTTTGGAAATGGGCTGTGAATGAACCTTGCCCAGACCCACTCTCAGTCAGAACTGAGAAGGGTCCATCAGTACTCACATTCCCGCTAAAAGTTGGGAAAAAAGTTGCCAGCAGTGTCCAGTCACAGCTAACATAGCTAGCTAAATAGGCCTTTATCGCATCACAATAGAAAGCTGGAAGTAGCCACCAAAAATTGCTAAAGTAGTGTGCTATGTTTTTCCAGTTATTGCGTTCAACATGGCTGCCTGTTATCGCTGGATTACTTCGCTCTCACATCTCCCAAAAGTTGGTCAAGACAATGTGGTGTGTCACGACTTGCGTCAGTTGTCAAAACAGAAAATCAATGACCGACAGCTCTTTCCAGTCAAGCAGTCCTCTTTATACATTGGCATACACAGCTAATAGAATAGGCAAACAAAAAAGCACAATTTGCAGCTAAAAGTAATCGGTGCTACTGACGGCACTCATGTTGCCATAAGGGCACAGAATGAGAATGAAAATGCTTTCATTAATCGAAAGCATTTTCAGTCCACCAATGTCCAAATAATTTGTGATGCAGACATGTTGCTTGAATGTAACCAATTTTTCCCCACCCTTGGCAGACACACTTTCACGATGAAGCGCTAGTCATTTTTGGCATCGACTTTGATATCTGACCACTTTTTATCAGACTTTCTGAGGCTGCGGCATTCACAGCGTCTGCAAACCTTTGCCACTCCAATGCCTTTTTGACACACTCTGCCCTTCAAACAACATTTTCCTCCTCTTTTCCAACCTGCCAACAATATTTTCTACCTCACATTGGCCCTCATTTATCAAACGTGCGTAGAAACCAGTGTAGATCTGAGCGCAGAAATCATCTTACGACGAGACTCACGTGTGATTTACAAAACTTTCGTATCACTCCAATTCCAGCGTACGAATGAGCGGCTGTTGATAAATCAGACGGTTGAAAACCATCGCAATTTAATTAACACGCCCACAAATTTGCATTGATTAGAGGCCTCGCCCTTAGAATTTACGACATGGATAAGCGAAATCTGGCAAAGAAAATGATTTTCTCTGAGAAAAAATTAAGACGCTCAGGTCTCAGGTGCAGGCCAACCGCTTATTTGTTTTATTTGGAAGCTTAAAATCAGGCGTCGATTGTTAAAGGAAAATGCGGTGTTAACTGAGGTTACTGCTATAGTCATTGAAAGCGATTAACGAGAACCTGAAGTGTATTTCAAATAAATGAATTATTTTCACTAAATATTACACGTTGTATTTTTTAA
>JACXGM010020187.1:11003-18054 GCA_016801145.1 Umbra pygmaea | reverse complement strand
CAAATATGTATAACTTTCTAGCGTCAGCTCTACAGAGGTGTGCTGTTGAATTGCCCATGTTCTGTGTCGGTGTGTTCAAGCGGGGACAGGCACTAAATTCGCTTGGAATTCTGGGAGTTGTGGTAACTCAAGTTTAGACTGATACAGAAGCCCCCCAGTGGATGCGAAAGGAACTGAAATATACTATCAGCTTTTCTCTAAAATATAGAAAAAGAACAGAGGTGTATATGACATAAATCATATATGGTAACGTTTGTAAATGGTATACTATGAAACTGATTTACTGTGGAACACTCCTTTAAGTCTAGCCCTTTTGTACTTTTGCCTGTGCCTTACCAGAATATAACCCCTGCCGGTACCCTGTTTGACTTTATTGCCTTGCCTTTGAATTCATTAAATCTACATTTGTGATTTCAAATTGAACAGTCCATTGGTCCTTCTAGTGGCATTTTAGCATGTTCAAGTTCAAACAGATTTTTACATGAAAACAAATACACAATAATTGTGACGTTGCAACAACTGGGGGTTAACCTAACTGTCTTTCCTCTCCATTAAGGATTAATGCGTTGGACGGCCAGATGCTCGGTACGGGCTACATCACTCATCAGACCGCCCCCCCTACAGCTTCAAGTGGGGCTCCTTCACAATGAAGCCATACAATTCATGGTTCTTTCTTCTTCCCGCAAACGGCTCATACTTGGATTCCCCTGATTAAGTACAAACACCCATAATCTCATGGTCAAAGGGAAAGCTCCTTGCCTGGAGTGATACATGTCAGAGCAACTGCATTTCCACCACCTGCAGGGCCACTTCTATAGAAGAATGTCATGCTCAGCCTGCCACCTACATACCCGCTATCTATATAGATGACATTCTCATTTATTCTTCCACTCTCTCCGAACACATTGAACATGTCAAGTGCGTTGTTCAACGCCTCCAGGAAAACCATCTGTATGTAAAGTCCGAAAAGCAGCATTGCTTCATGCCTTGTCCAATCAAAAAGCCTCTATATTGCCTTGGAAGGAGGAACCCCGCGCTGCGTTCCGGACCCAGACAGAACATTTTACCACAGCCCCAGTACTCAGACAACCCAACCAAGCTCTTCCCTTCACAGTGGAAGTAGACACCTCTAAGATCGGAGTAGGTCATGTTCTCTCCCAACAAAATGGAACCAATAACAACCTCCACCCTTGTGCATTCTTTTCATGCAAATTAACCCCAGCCGAACGCAACTATGATGTGGGCAATTGAGAACGTCTGGCCATCAAACTAGAATTAGAGGAGTGGCGTCATTGGCTAGAGGGAGTTTGTCATCCTTTCCGGGTTCTCACTGACCATCGAAATTGGGATTACATCAAAAACGCCAAGAGGTTGAATTCCCATCAGGCTAGGTAGTCACAGTTTTTTTAACCAGTTCACTTTCTCCATTTCCAATATTCCAGGTGAAAAGAACATCAAAGCAGACTCGCTCTCTCGCCAGTTTGAACACCCAGCCAAGGCAACTATCCCTGAAACCATCCTTCCTGCCTCCTACATGGTAAGACCCATCCAATGGGACATGGATACTCTTATACATGATGCTCTCATTACAGACCCAGCTCCACCAGAAACATCACCTGGAAGAACATTTGTTCCTGCCAACATCCGTCCCCAGTTACTTCAGTATCACATGGAATTGGCTGAGTGTGTGCTTCTCCATGTTTTCAGACAGTATGGCATCCCAGAGGACATTGTGTCTGACAGAGGACCCCAGTTCACATCCCTGGTCTGGAAGGCTTTTTGGGAAAGGTTGGGCGTGAACATCCGGATACCACCCTCAATTCGACGGGCAGATGGAACGCCTTAATCAGGCAATTGGCACATTCCTCCATCAGCATTGGTCTTCTCACCCTCATGATTGGAGCCGTTTTCTGCCATGGGTGGAATACGCCCAGAATTCCTTGGTCCAGTCCTCTCTAGGAATCACACGTTTCAATGTGTGCTGGGCTACCAACCTCCGCTGTTCCCGTGGGACACAGAGCCAGCTCCTGTCGAGGCTGTGGAAGAGTGGTTCAACCACAACTCCCAGGTATCCCCCTCACCATCTCCTACGTGCATCACAGGCACAACAACGACATGCAGACAGGAGGAGGCCTACACCGCGCTTCCATCCGGGTCAAAGGGTCTGGCTCTCTACCAGAGACATCAGCCAACATCAACCCTGTCGGAAACTCACTCCAAGGTACTTTGGCCCTTTCAAAATCACACATAGAATCAACCCAGTTACTTACAGTCTGCTGTTGCCTCGCCAGTATCGTCTCCCCTCCTCTTTCCACGTCTCTCTGTTAAAGCCAGTGCGATACAGCCCTATGCATCCTCCTGTGGCTGCCCAGATGCCTCCTCTTCCCTTCGACATGGATGGGGACCCGGCCTATATGGTAAAAGAATTGTTGGATTCCCAACGTCATCAGGGACATCTGCAATACTTGGTCGACTGGGAGGGGTTTGGTCCCAAAGAAAGGTCCTGGGTGCCGTCCGTGGACATTCTGGACCCCGACTTGATTGCCGCTTTCCATCGAGATCCCCCTGACTGTCCTGCTCCCTGGGCTCGGGGTCATCCTTCCTCCAGGACATTTCGTGCGTCAGGAGCTGCCCATGGAGGGGGGGGGCTCTGTGACGTTGTCACGTTCTTCATCCTTCCCGAACACACCATATCGTTCCAGTACAAACGGTAATAACAACTAACATTAACGCAGCCCTCCAGTTCTATCCCAATCACCAGAGTATTAAAATCATCTGCATACGCTAATCAGTATTTAAACCCTCTCGTGTCAAGCAGTCATCGTGAGGTATTGTTTGTATTGAAGTCACCACACTGAGCATTTATTACTGAACTGTTTTCCTGGCCTGACCGTGTTTGATATTTAATATACTCTGTTTATCGGACTTACCCTTTGTACCTTTGCCTAGAAGTATTGAGCTACTGTGTACCGACCCTCTGCCTGTCTTGACGATTCTGCCTGGACCCAACCGACCCTCTGCCTGTACTGAGTAACCTGTCTGGTAATATTGACCCTCTGCTTGTCCTGAGAACTCATCTTGTGTCTTTACCCATTGCCTGCTCTGAATACCCTGTTTGGAGAAACCGTACCATTGCTTTACCTGAGAACCTGACTAGTGTATGACCTCTGCCTGCTTGTGGACCTCCCTGGATATTCTGTTTAATAAATATTGGATTATTGTGGAAACCTTGTCCAGATTTATTCATTATAAAAATTACACAAAGGGTAGTGAGAGGAAGAAATAAAATACAGTCAAAAGTACATGAGAAAGGTGTAAGTATGTATACAACTAGTGCAAAGAAATCTGGGATTTAGAGATAGATCAAATTGGTATGTAAATTGGCAGGCAAATACAATGTAATAAATTAACACTTGAGTATGACTGTGCAAGCGGGTATTGTGCAAATAACAGATGATATATAAAATGCTGTTCAAGTCACTCTGTACATCATGGGGCAAAAAGCTAAGATACTATATCAGATGGGGAGAGGTAGTGTACATGTGAGAGCGGAGGGTCAGCATGGGTAATGATTAAACAGAAGCTCTAAGAATTGTGATTTAAAAGATGTGAGAGGGACAGTGGTCACGAGTTTCAGTCTCTTCTGTAGATCATTCCAGTTCGGCGAACTGGAAGGAATTTCGGCCAGAGGAGGTGTGGGCTTTTGGGGCGATGAGGGAGATGTACCTGGTTGAGCACAGGTTTTGGGTGGTTGAGGCAATGGTGAGAAGAGAGTTGAGGTACAGAGGTTTTTCCCTAGAATTGTCTTATAAATTAAGTCAGGGGTATTCAATTAAAATCTATAGAGGTCCAGTCACCCAGGTTTTCTACCCAGCAAAGGTTCAAACATTTTAAATTACATTTTGTCATTTAGCAGATGCTCTTATCCACAGCAACTTACAGTAAGTGCATACATTTAAGAGAAATTAGGTTAAAAATCACTTCAATAGCAGGGGCATTCAATATATAGCTCTGAAAAAATTCTGAGACAACTGCAATTTGTTCTTAAATTAATACCATTGAAACCTCTGGAATGTGATCAAGAGGAATATTGATGTTCACAAGCCATCAAAAAAATCCAAGCTGCTTGAATTGTTTGTGCCAGGAGTGGCATAAGTCACCCCACATCAAATTGAAAGACTGGTGGAGAGCATGCTAAGATGGATGAAAGACAATTATTATTATTATTATTATTAAACAATTATTATTATTCCACCAAATATTGATTTCTGAACTCATCCTAAGTTAACACAATTACACTTATTTTTTTTGCTTTATTCGAGATATGACAACACAATCTTTTTTGTTATTTTGACCAGTTTCTGCAAATAAATGCTCTGAATAACAATATTTATGTTTAGAATCTGGGTGAAATGTTGTCAGTAGTTTATGGAATAAAAGAAACATGTTCATTTTACCCAAACACATACTATCAATAGTACAACCAAATAAACTGATTTTTGCAGTGGTCTCTTAATTTGTTTCAGAGCTAAATGTTTCAGAGCAAAATTAACAAATTAAGAAATGGAAAGAGCAGAGATGTTCACAAGTTCTTTCATAGGAGTCTGAGTTGAGTTTGAAGTCATTGACCAAGAGACTGTCGAGTCATGGGTCTTTTAAACAAAAGTACACATTACCACTGGCTACATATCAATATTATAGTATTACATAGCACACAAGCAGTGGTTTAAATGTATATTTATTTTTAAATCCATTTTGAAAAACTGTTTCATTCAAAATGTTCTACAATTAAATATTCTACAATTTCACTACTAGTGCTAAGATCCTGACATACTGTACCAATTACAGGTCATAAAATACTAAAGAACGAGCTCAAATAGGCCACTAAAAAATGGAGGTCATAAATTACTACTGATGACCAGTGTTGGTCACGTTACTTTAAAAAAGTAATTAGTTATAGTTACTAGTTACTTCTCACAAAGAGTAACTGAGTTAGTAACTGAGTTACATCATTATAAAAGTAACTAATTACCAGGGAAACTAACTATTGCGTTACTTAAAAAAATAAAGTATGTCAAACAACTTGGAAGACACAAATATTAAATATGTTAAATGAATGAAATGGACACTAAATAGAATCAATTATTAGTCTGAGTCTGAGTTACAACAGTTTGCAGTGGTGGAGAAAAATCTAGTTGAAGTTGCTTTGATGTCGTGGCACCAACCAAGGTAAAGTTGGTTGGACATTGGCTATTGGATATTCAACAGATATTCGAATCCCAAAATCCGTTCTGTTTTCCCGGGCTCAGCCACACGAAAACCCGGTCTATCAGACGAAGTACACAGCGGTCTGTGTATGGTTAGGGACCGTCAATAAATTATATGCCTCTAAGTTAGTGATTCAATAGCATTTTAACCATGTGCATTAGAAACCTCCTACTAAAGAAAAAGGCTTTAGTAGTCAAATTAAGTGTGGTTGGTGTGCTAATACAAATACTTATTAAATAATCAAATTACTTACATATTCAAATACTGTGTGCAACCTTTAACTACATCTGGACATGCTAATGTGGAGACAGCTGTAGCTTTCATTATCGTTGGGCTCCTAGACTAGTGCCACTTCACTGTAGACTAGTATAGGTATCTAACATTTTTATGAGGAATCCTGAATTATTAAACAGGTCTCAATGCCAAGTTACAAAATAGTTAGCATTTAACAACATTGCTTTACTAGCCAACTTACTTGTCTTTACCTACAATTGACAGTACACTACAGAAAACTGACCTCTTTGGTGAGTTTTAAGATCCCTAAAGTTTGATAGATATCAGCTTGTTCGTTCTTTGTGTTTTTGTACACTAGCCAGCACATGAGGAGTTGCAGTCAATGTTCGTTTGATCCCACACATTCTCCTCTCTCGCTGGCTCTCTCTTGCTCATTCGCTCATTTTCCCCTGTTATTCAGACGTGATCAAACAATCTCTACTGCAGATTACAACATTACTAACAGAAGCTAACGATGGTGGACCACTCGTACTGGGCTCTGAGTTTGTTTATTTTCCTTGCCCTCACTTCTGATTTTTTGTGTACTATTCATAAAAAATATCTGAGCCTTCAAATTTCCAATTCTCAAACTTTAGGAGAGGTGTCTGGCTGCAGACCTCACGTGTCCGGCTGCTTCCGTTGCAGGCTCCATTGAAGCCAATCCTACATTTTATTTTAGATTGGAGATTGTTGTGACAATAGAATTAGAGTAAACAATCTAACAAGACACCTAGGTATTTGTAGGTGTCCACATATTCTAGTTTAGAATCCAGAGTGGAGATACTAGTCAGGCTGGCGGGTACGGGAAGTGTGCAGTTGAATAGCATGCATTTATTTTTGTTGGAATTTAAGAGCAGTTGAAGGTTATAGAAAGTGTGTTGAATGTGTGTTTTGGAGGATAGTTAATACATCCAATGTATGGCCGGATGTGTACAGAATGGTGTCATCTGCATAGAGGTGGATCTGGGAGTCACCAGCAACACGAGTGACATCATTGATATACACAGAGAATAGTGTCTGCCCAAGAATCAAACCCTGTGGCACCCCCATAGAGACACCCATAGGTCCAGACAACAGACCCTCTGATTTAACATGTTGAACCCTGTCAAAGAAGTAGTTGGTGAACCAGTCGAGGCAGTTATTGGAGAAACCGAGGATGCAGAGTGATGTGATGATTGACTGAGTCGAAAGCCTTGGCTAGGTCAATAAAGACGGTGGCACAGTAGTGTATTTTATCAATGGCAGTTGTAATATCTTTTAAGACTTTAAGTGTGGTAAAGGTGCAGCCATGAACAGCTCAGAAATCTGATTGCAGAGCAGAGAGTGTGCTTTTGGATTCGAAATGTTTGATAATCTGATTGTTAATCTGGTTTTCGAAGACTTTAGAGAGACAGGGCAGGATGGATATGGGTCTATAACATTTGGGGTCGAGTGTCCCCCTCTTTGAAAAGAGGAAAGACTGCGGCTGTTTCCCTATCTTTAGGGATATCTGAGGATACGAGAGAGAGGT
>JACXGM010020186.1:0-17951 GCA_016801145.1 Umbra pygmaea | reverse complement strand
GAAATAAGTCCTGAAATAAATAAATGACACAATAAATATATAAATATTTAAATATAAATATATAAACGCAGTCCAATAAAATAAATAAATTGTTTTTTATTTCATAATGGTGTTTTTCAAAGGAAACCTTTTATATATTTCAGGGGAATTTTATTTCATAATTCCACATTTATTTATTTCAAGGCACTCTTATTTCATATTGACACATTTCATAATATCCATTTGTTATATTCAAATGAATGGGGCGTGGTTATCTCACAGATTCAAACACACAGCACTGTATGTTTGACCATTGAAATACTCGGGCGGATAAGTGATCTTGAAAATATAGACATAGATTTCGAAGTTTTAAATAGTTTGAGAGCAATTGAGCTCCGTGCTCGTGAGGAAGATGTCATAAGCTTATGACGATATGCTCGCTAACTATGTGTTATCTGGTATCAACCCGAGAAATCGCGGATCTGTTCGGTGTGACACAATGCATGATTCAGAGGAGATCGATTTATCAACCTGAGAGGAGATCTCTAAATCGTGCTTTGTGACACACCAAACAGATCTGCGATATCTAAGGTTGATAGATCTCCTCCGAATCATGCTTTGTGACACACCAAACAGATCTGCGATTTCTTAGGTTGATAGACCAGACAACACAAAGAAAAACATAAACACAAAAAAACTGTGCTCAATCGGTCTCAAACTAATTAAAACTTTGATGTCTATGTCTATATTTTGAAGATAACTTATCCGCCCGAGTTTTTCCTATAAAGTCTTCAATAAGGGTGCTGTTGATTTGGTTTGAATCTGTGAGATAACCACGCCCCATTCATTTGAGTATAACAAATAGATATTATGAAATGTGCCATTATGAAATAAGAGTGCCTTGAAATAAATAAATGTGGAATTATGAAATAAAATTCCCCTGAAATAAATAAAAGGTTTCCTTTGAAAAACACCATTATGAAATAAAAAACTATTTAATATTTTATTGGACTGCGTTTATATATTTATATTTAAATATTTATATATTTATTGTGTCATTTATTCATTTCAGGACTTATTTCATAGCCATATTTATTTATTTAATATTGACAAAAATGGCTTTCCATATCCAAGTACCACCATTGATATTCACATTCAACTAGATTAGCATGGTGTGCAATTGGCCCATACTGTAATGCATATAAGGTGGATTTGATGTTTTTAGAGTTCCTGAATACTGTATGTGATTGTTTGATTTTGCCATTATTTTCTGCATAAAGGTAGTCTACTTTCTGAAGGTTCAGGAGTCTTAACCTATCAATAATGTCAAGACTAACATACTGTAAGACAGCCACCATTTTATTTGAGGATAGACACATTCAGTTATTTGAAGAGTCATACCACATCAAAAATAACACAAAAGGTTTTTGGTGTTAAAAAAATTGCCATTTAGTCACCATTTTATTGGATAACATAAAATAATTGAAAGGTTGACTCTACTAAGCATATAGAAAAAAGCATTTGAACTGATTGCCTAAAGGAATATGGTTATGCAGTAAGCCTATTAAGAATGAACAAACATGTTGTATGTAGGAATAAGGTTAGTATAGTTAAAAGTATGTTGCAGGGATTATACAGTATAGGTTAAATGTGATTTATTTTGATTTGACTGTTT
The DNA here is from genome assembly GCA_016801145.1 of Umbra pygmaea. Classification (NCBI taxonomy): domain Eukaryota; kingdom Metazoa; phylum Chordata; class Actinopteri; order Esociformes; family Umbridae; genus Umbra; species Umbra pygmaea. The sequence continues at coordinate 16,297 of JACXGM010020186.1, read as the reverse complement.
CATTTTTCCTACTAGGTGAAATGGCTAAGGTGTTTTGCCATAGAATGCTCTTTGCCCGGTTTAGTAAGCCCTCTGTGTTGGCCTAAGGTGGGGTGAGCTTTCTGTTTCTGTTCCTGCAAGGTAGCCTGTATGCTGCTAGACTCCCTCTGCCTTAAGATTGCTCAATTGACAATATCCTTTCTGAAACTATAGGCTTTCTGCTCTTTAATTTGTGACACCACGTACTGACCGGCAGCCTTTGAAAATTGTTGACTGAATCTGTGTCCACCTGCCTTAGTTTTGGCCCTCTCTCTATCTGTGTTGCTGTTGTTATCCAGTGCAGCCAGATGAAGACGTGCTTCAAAGCTTTTATAGCTGAAGGCCTTTCTCTTTGTTGCATATTTATTATAAAGAGCATGAACACTCTCTAATTCTACTGTGTGGATGCCCTCTGTCACCCTATCAAGCTTTTTGAGGAGCTGCCTGTTTAGGACAACCTTTTGGAGGCTACTAAATGCTGCAGAGTCAGGACGGAGCCACGGGCGCCTGCTCTCCTCATCTGGGGTGTAGGGTTGGTGGTCACATTTTGTCATTGTCTCCCCGGTCACCCACTCATGAACATTTGTGATGTGGTGTAGCAGGGATATCCACCTTTCCCGGAGTCTTACTCGATCTCCACCACAGGAGGAGACAATACCACAAGTGGTTAGTAACCATCCGCATCCACTCACTCAGGTCCGGATTATTGCATTTTAGAAATTTTCTTTTTTACATTCTTGACAATGGGCCACAGATCATACTCATGTTTGATTTCCTGGTGTTTCTCTCTGAGTACATACTGCACAGATGGGTGGCAGTCAGTGGCCAACACAGAGATGGAGACTCCGTGGTCTGCAAGCTTGGCTAGGCATCTCTCCATACCCTCTACCTCAAGCCAGTAGCTGTTTTTCACGTCAGTCACCCGCACAGTTTCCTGAGCCACGATCAACTTTGATTCTGTGTCGAGCAGTGAGTAGGTGCCGAAGGTTGCATTATAGCCAGGGCTGTCATACCGCGCATCCCCTGAGACAGTGATCGGCTTCTCGCTCACAGCACTCATGACCCCCTCATTGTGGATAGCCCAGGCATGGTTGACCTCCGGTATGACGTAGGCTTTCTGGATGTTATACCACTGCCTCTCTGACATGGCCTCCAAACCAATGGTTTCACATACCTCCAGGAAAGGACTGCACTCATTCCCTGTCACAAACAGTGATGTTGCACTCCATGACTCCCCTGATTTGATTTAGCGAATGCCAAATGTAATTATGGCCATCTACACAGTGTGTTTTTACAGTCACCCCAAAACCACTGTTTGACCCGGGTGGTGGTTCTTCTAGGCATTTGTAGTGGGAAATTAATGTTCACAGGACCAAATAATGGCTACATACACATTGGGTGCACAAGTCATGTTTTTCTTTACAGATAACTATTCTAGTTGGCCGGCCAGGATTTTGGAGATTCCACAATAGTGTTTGTTCCCCCCCTGGGGTGGGACAGTTCAATATCATGTAAATGTGTGGGGCCCATTCTGTTGTAATAGTATTTGCGCCAGTACGGCGGTTCCACAGGAAACGTATGTTTTCCCCCCTCGGAGGGGACAGTTCAATTTCATGTAAATGTTATGACACTGTTCTATTATTGATTCCAAGGCTAGCGCCAGCAAGACTGTGCATAATTTGATTATGTATGTGGGGGTGCCAAGCCCGTTTGTTCTAACCACAGCCAAGTGAAGTGATACCATTTGCCATGCAACGGTGGGGGGAGTTTTGGGGAGCACCTGGGCGCGAAGGTTAAAAGTGCTCTGTGTTAGATTTGTGAGTGGAGTTCTAATCGTTAACCGATACTCCGGGCAGCTTCTGCCCTAGCTGTGTGATTAGATCACTAGGATAATTGTAGTTTTTGGTAGGCTGAAGGATTTCAGAAAGTGAACTATTTGGGTATGTAACTTGTATTTCATTGTTCGGTTGTAGTGTTGTATTCTTATGCCCTGCAACTGGAATTAAATGTAATTTGATTGTGTACCGAGTTCCGTCTGAGTCTGCTACAGTTATTCCCGTTAAACCTCAGGAGGAGAGTTTCAGGAGATTCTTGCTACCTCGTTAACTGCATTCACTAGTAGTCTGTTCTTATAAGACACACACACACACTTTGTTAGCAAGCTATTCCAGGTTTTAGGTTGTAATTACTGAGACGCGGCTATCCCGCAGCGTGGCAACTCAGCCGGCTCTAGAAGGGTTTCTGTTTGGCGATTCGGCAAAAGGAGCAAAGTTCAGCCCACTCTTGGGCATTCCTTATCCTTCGCCCCTATTATTCAGTTCAGTCTCCGGAGACATTTCTGCTCGTAGGGGCGGGCCGACGCTCATAGATTTCTCGCTGGCTGTTTCATGCGTATTACGTGATGACAGGTTAGCCCGTACATATTATATACTTAGTGTGGCTCAGAGTGTCCAGGCTAGCTACCTGGCAGATCCAGAGTTTCACGCCTGTGATGCCTTGGTTAACTTTGCTTAGATAACACATAAACACATGGAGTCAGATTTATAGGAATTAAATATCTACGAGGCAATTAAGATCATTAAGATCATTCTCCACGCTTTCTATTAAGCTATTAATTATCTGTTTAACTCAGAACATTGCCCCCCGAGGGAAAAGGAAATATATCATTTATTAATGTATTAATTTCATGTGCATATTAATGGTATATCTTTATTCCCGCACTACACATTTGCCACAACCCTCCCAGTGACACATGGAAAACAACATTAACAACTGCTTGTTAGAGACTATGCTTTTTCTGTGAACAATACAGTTTGTGGCTTCCTCCTCTACCTCCTCTACATCACTGCAACTGGCACTATCATCACTTTTGAAACAAAAGTCCTCATCGTCGTCCTCAAAGGACACCTTAGCCTCTTCTACATCACTGCAGCTTTGCTCAAATGACACTTCCTGTGTGTGCTGTGGTGTTGAGGTTCTGGGGACAGATTTGTTGTCAAGGTGGCCAGAGTTTTCCACATCAGGGCAATAGAGATGGTCATTGAGTGTTGTAATGTTGACCAGGTCATCAGTTAGGGTAGCTATGCTCCTGAACTGCTTTTTCCTGCCCTCATGAATGTTCTCCTCAATTAGGTCTGTCTGGGTACCAACAGATAAACTGGCTCTGGCTTCACATGCTATGCCCTGATCTTCCTCATCCCTGTCATTCACTGTTTCACTGCAGACTTTAGACATGCAGGCCTGCTTGATCTGAGGGGAGAGGGGGGAGAATTTGTAAAGAGCAGTAAGATCATTTTGTGCACTACACATTTACAAACTAATAAACATTGTGCTGATTTAAGTATTAGTAATTGTTTCATTGTAGTTTGTTTCTTAATGTATTATAATGTATCAATTGTGTCTCAAGATGTTGCATACACAAAATTGTGGATAAATTATTATAATTTTTGAGTATTATAATCTATTATTATTAATGGCCCAATAGTGGTTCATGGATTTATAAGAGGGAAATGTGGGTGGAGGGCTGTAGCCTACTGTCATGCACTTTCATTTATTGTATCCTAATATTATGCATTTTAGGAAATAGACAGCTTACATAGCGTGTTCATTTAGAGAAAATAGAAAAACATTGAGGTCCTGTGCGTTAGAAAACTGAGGCAGATAAATGAAAAATGTGATTGGACGAATTCCTCCAATGGGATCGCTTGTTAAGTTACCGGCACAAAGGAGAGTTACCCCAGGTTAACTTAAATGTACAGAGTATTTAAGAGTTTTGCCATTTAGGCTAGTGCAGAGTTGGCAGATTTTCTTTGTGTATGTTGATGGATATACACAGATGGATATTGCACAGATGCCTCTTACTATGGAACTAGCAGCTATTTCTGCGAGTTGAACTCAACAATCTGCCCTGACACTGTGAACATCAACTAGCTTTACGGTGAGTAGAAAGGGACATTGGATTTTGTTTACAGACCCGCTGTGGTTTAGTTATAGCAGCTAGTAAACGCATTGTTATCGATCTGTGAAATTGTGCTTCCAACATGTTTAGCTGCTAGCCCTTCGGTTGGATGGTTCGGCAAAGTATCTAGCCTGGTTTTCTGACTTAATTTCAATTGATGCCCAGTGTGTCGGTCTCAGTTTTGTTGAACGCTATAATAAAGCGTACAAGTTAGGCTTTTTTTGTGCGTGTATGTGAATATGTGCGTGTTTGTGTATATGACAACAACATTGCATCCAGCCCTTTTGCCTACTAGACTTGCTAGCATACTGGATCACACCTAAACATACTGTACCTCTCTGTCCTCTGCCTGACGTGAGCGTTTCACCGCCCTTTCCCTGCGGCAGATAGCAACAGAGGTGTTACTTCTCGTTGGTCTATCTGTCTGCCCTTTACTGTAGCATGAAAAGTTGAAGATTGATGGAATGGCCTCAGGTTTCAGTTTGTTGGACTTAATCCTCACCAGTGACCCTGTTGGGTCGAAAGTACAGCTCTCTAAATAGTCTGTCGCTAAAACATTCTCGCTACATACTCGAAATTCAGGGGCTGTCGGAGGGCTAGCCAGTTTTAAGGCAGCTAGCCATGACTTCAGGGCTGGTTTCCTTGTCAAAGGTAGCCTGTGGAAATGTATCTTAACCCCACTCGCCTTAGCCCTATACCATTCATTACTGCAGCCAGGGGCAATACAGTACAACCCCCTAGACCTGTTGGTTTCTGTTTCCTCAGCCATGTCAGCTAGCCTCTGACTTGTTACCTGTTATGGCTGCGCTGCTAGTTGTAGCCACCGAGTAGCTTACCATACCAGTGACGTAGCCGATTTTTGAAATCCAAAATGGCGGCGCCCATGTAACAAAAACAACACTTTCAACATACCAGTTTATCCCTTTTAACAAATTTAGCCAAATTTAATCATTGTACCAATGAGAAGAAAAAAAAATATTTGTTATATCACCTTTACATAAAATTCCAGTTCAGTTCATCTTTAAAGAGGATAAAAACTTTCCTTAGAAACACTATGGCACAGGATCGCCTTAATGCTCTGGCTAAATCACACGGGACATTCCAGATTTCAACACAAGGGTCATTGAGAGATTTGCTACTCAGAAAGATAGGCGAGCAAAGTTCCTGTACAAATAAGTTCTCCATCCCCTTCACTCAATCACCCCTCCTGCATTCACTCACATATTCACTCAATCTACCTCACACACAGATCTGTCACAGACACCATATCTTAGTCTCTCTAACTCACACAAACTCTCTCCCTCCATTTATCTCTTCAACTCACTCACTTTGAACCACACACACACACACCACACACACACCTGCTATCTTAATTCAATAAGCTTTATTGGCTGTCTGTCACACTCACCACTCACCCACACACACCATGTTTTACACACATTTGCCATTAAAATAGTGATCTCAATAGGAACGTAACTGTATGTAATTGTATGTTTGCTTTGATTTTTTTGTTGTTTCTATGTTCTGAGCTGAATTACTGTGTTTCATACCAGTTAAAACTTTAAAATGGTGTTCACTTCAAGAATGTTGTTCCACCCTCTCTTTGTGAGCGTTCTTTCTCTCTTTCTCTAGTAGCAACACACTTATCTATTATACATCTGTCAATTTGTCCACAGTAAACTTTAAAGATATGTTGTACCCAGCTGGGGATTGATTAAAGAACTAGATTGTTGTAATTTATATTCTAATTTATCGTTATACGTTTGCACTTTCTATCTGGACACAGAGCATAATAAACATGCAACTTGTTCATTATCATTACCTGTGAAACTGTTGATTTCCACATGGCAGTTAAATTAATATTGTGTATTTAGACCATTGTTATTGACTAGTTTGAGTTATTTTATTGGTATAGGCAAGGGACATGGGCGTCACCATCATATATTTAGGGGGACACAATTGACCAATCTCACGCACCAAACATGCCTTTCATCACGCCCATTTTTTGTCCCCGCTTTCTCTGATGAAGGCTACATTTATGTTAATTAAATGACAGTTCAGCAGAAAACAGTGCCGTGTAGCCTAGTCTGAGTGTAGCCCTAACTGCCTGTGTGGCCTTTTAAAAACTGAGCAGTGCTCCTCTGCATCAACAGCTCACAATGTCTCATTTTAATTTATGAAAAATACATATAAAAAATGAGTCTATGTGTGAAACACTGAAATCGACTTACACACAGATTGATCATTGTGAATTATTTGCAATCTCCAGCTGGTCACCTTAAAATGCAGGAAATCACTAAGAAATTCAAAATATTCTAGGGGAGGAGCCCCAGACCCCCCACACAAACAGCCCCACCTAGAATATTTTTCACCAGCCGCCACTGCTCAGTAGTGTGTGTGGCCTCCACGTGCCCGTATGACCTCCCTGGTTGGTGGATGGAGCAAGACATGATGTCCCAGATGTGCTTAATTGGATTCAGGTCTGGGGAACGGGCGGGCCAGTCCATAGCATCAATGTCTTCCTCTTGCAGGAACTGCTGACACACTCCAGCCACATGAGGTCTAGCATTGTCTTGCATTAGGAGGAAACCAGGGCCAACCGCACCAGCATATGGTCTCACAAGGGGTCTGAGGATCTCATCTCGGTACCTAATGGCAGTCAGGCTACCTCTGGGGAGCACATGGAGGGCTGTGCGGCCCCCCAAAGAAATGCCACCCCACACCATTACTGACCCACTGCCAAACCGGTCATGCTGGAGAATGTTGCAGGGAGCAGCTTCTCCACGGCGTCTCCAGACTCTGTCACGTCTGTCACATGTGCTCAGTGTGAACCTGCTTTTATATCTGAAGAGCACAGGGCACCAGTGGCGAATTTGCCAATCTTGGTGTTGTCTGGCAAATGCTAAATGTCCTGCACAGTGTTTGGCTGTGAGCACAACCCCCACCTGTGGGCGTTGGCCCTCATTCCCCCCCTTATGGAGTCTGTTTCTGACCATTTGTGTGGACACATACATTTGTGGCTTGCTGGATGTCATTTTGCAGGGCTCTGGCAGTGCTCCTCCTGCTCCTCCTTGCACAAAGGCAAAGGTAGCGGTCCTGCTGCTGGGTTGTTGCACTCCTACGGCCTCCTCCATGTCTCCTGATTTACTGGCCTGTCTCCTGGTAGCGTCTCCATGCTCTGGACACTACGCTGACAGACACAGCAAACCTTCTTGCCACATCTTGTATTGATGTGCCATCCTGGATGAGAAGCACTACCTGAGCCACTTCTGTAGGTTGTAGTAGACTCCTTCTCATGCTACCACTAGAGTGAAAGCACCTCCAGCATTCAAAAGTGACCAAAACTTTGTGCATCACCGAAGTGAATGGGATTCTGTGTGTGTGACTATGTATGTAACTAGGTGTGTGCGTTGACTGTGTGTCTATGTGTGTGACTTTGTATGGAAGTAGGTGCTACACATTGGTGGTGGATGAGGTGGGCTTCCCCCATTACTATGTAAAGCGCTTTTTATCATTAAAAAGCGCTACATAATTACAATAAATTATTATTATTATTATTATTATTATTATTACAACTGAGCTGGATCACACCAGACTCGATTCATTAATTCAACTGATCTGTCTTCAGACACTTGAGTCAAATCAGCTGTGCTCTTGCTTGGTTGGAAAGAAATCCTGAAACCAAACCAGCCCTTTGTAGATCAGATTTGACACCTCTGCTATATATCATGTATTTGCATGTATTCTGCAATTAACGCTGCTTCCATGGTTGTAAAATGCTTATGCAAATCTGGTTCAATTTCAATATTTGCCTCAATCCTGTTACAATATGTCATATTTTATAGCTACTTATGCAGATGCCAGGGCAAAGCTATATCAAGCTGAGTATTCATCAGACCTGACTGACATAGAAGGTGGCTCGAGAAAAAGAAAGTAGGTGTTTGTGAGGGAATGCAGGTTAAAGATAATTTCCTTAAGAAATTATATGGAAGTTGTAGGTAGATGTGCCTTATATGTTTATATTAACCTCTCTAGAGCAAGTGCAAAACTCCTCCAGAGTCAAGTGAGCAGCCAATCAGAAACAAGATAGCATTTTGATTTGGAGGAACTTCCACCCACTCCCCCAGAACAACTCCTTGGGCCAGCAGCGAAGAAAATTACCAGCCGGGCACCAGCCACACTGTCCAACAAGGCGCCAGCCCTACTGCTCAAGAGGTTGCCAGCCCCACTGCGCAACGAGTCGCCAGCTCCACTGCCCAACGAGTCGCCAGCCCCACTGCCCAACGGGTCGCCAGCCCCACTGCCCAACGAGTCACAAGCCCCACTGCTCAAGGAGTTGCCAGCCCCACTGCCCAACAAGTTGTTAGCCCCACTGCCCAATGAGACACAAACCCCAGTGCTCAAGGAGTTGCCAGCCCCAATGCCCAACACGTTGTCAGCCCCACTTCTTAAGCCATGTTCTCTAAACATCCTACAATTGTAGAAGAATTGAAGGAGACCCAACGGGTTCATGGAAAAATGTTAAATGCCCTGCTGAAGAAACAAGATGGATCAGTGGTAGAGGTCCCTGAAGGAGTGGTCTTCCCTCTGAAAACCCTAGCTGACGTTGAGGCTCTCGTTGAGAAGCTGGGGGACCTTAGTCTCATGTCTGCTATTGTAAGTTTATATTTATTTATTTTGCTCACACTTTTATCCGAAGCGTCTTGCACTGATTAGAAAGTCACATTTGTTCACATACATACACCGATCAGCCATATCATGACCACCTGCCGAATTCTGTGTAGGTCCTCCAGTCTGCAGTGGTCAGTGCTTATCAAGTGTAATTTTTTCTTTTTAATAAATTTGCTAAGATTTCAAACACACTTCTTTCACATTGTTATTGTTTGTAGAATTTTGAGGGAAATAATGAATTTAATCCAGTTTGGAATAAGGGTATAACATAACAAAATGTGGAAAAAGTGAAGTGCTGTGAATACTTTCTGGATACACTGTATGTAAGCCTTTTTGTCTCCGTTTTGCCTCTCATCCTTAGGTTGCCATAGTGGCAGATATAGGGGGCACCAGTGTGGATGATGCAATGAGAAGAATGATGAAATGTCTCATCAAATGAGCTGGCAATGGAGTACAACATGTTCGGCCGTCATAGGATAAGAAGTTTAAAGACTTGCGTCTTTTCAACGTTGTGTATGGTAAGTAGGCAGGGTTTAATATTTATGATTGCCCTCTCGCCCTGGGCCAGGAAGACCTCACGTCGGGCCAGTAAACAAAGCATAATCACTTGCCCATTTAGGCCAGTGCTCAATTTACCCATTTAAAGTGACAGACATGTTAAAACGTTTGCCCATTACAGTTCACTTGTCTGATCTCCCATTAAAATCCATGGCTGTCATATGCCGCTGCTTCTTCCTCTGTATTTGGCAATACCAGTGTCCTAATTTTGAGAATAATATTTCAAGGCTTGTCTGTTTTGACCTGTCATAGTTTTGCATGCATTAGAGCAGGACCCAAAAGAATGTGATCATTTTTACTTTAATGGAAAGAAAAGTTTCTGTGGGTCAAAAATAAATGTTAAGCACCGACACCATCATTCAGATTGTGACGGAGAAGTCTGTCACGGGCTGCAGGAAGTAACTGGTAACACAACACATAAATACACTAATTTTCCCTTCCTACTGTGTTTTCTGCTGGTTTAGCACTGTGGGTCGACACACAAGTTAAGTTGGCCTAGCATCCACATTCACATATATCATATATATTTTAATCTTACGAAGTTTACAGTGAGTACACGCTTTCGTGTGCATCATCTTTAGAAGAGTCTTCCATGTGGGATGACAGGCATGCAGACCAATTTGCTGCAGTGTTCGGCGTATGGTCTGAGCAATGACAGGCTGACCCCTACCCTTTCAATCTCTGCAGCAATTCTGGAAGCACGCATACATCTTTTTCCCAAAGACAACCTCTGGATATGACGCTGAGCACGTCGACTCAACTTCTTTGGACGACCATGGCAAGGCCTGTTCTGAGTGGAACCTGTCCTGTTAAACCGCTGTATGGTCTTGGCCATCATGCTGCAGCTCAGTTTCAGGGTCTCGGCAATCTTTTTATAGCCTAGGCCATCTTTATGTCGAGGTTGTTGGTGCTTCTAACTATCCCCTATGTCCTGTATGTATTTCCTATTCAAATGCATTCAGAGCTTTCCAACATCAACGATTTCCATGAAAAAATATGCAGCATGAGTTCACAATGTTAATGGTGCTTTCATGGTTGTAAATGTTTATTCAAAGGAGGATTACCAACTGCCATTGCGACTTAAACATAACATAAAATGATGGGTAGTTAAATAAAAGTGGAATTTGGAAAGATGTTAACCTCACCGTGTGCTCTAATGCTTTCTGCCATGGTAATATTTAGCCAACTTATTTATTTGGTGTTGCTACTCGGATTTGCCTGATTACTGATTATAGGACAATATTTTTATGTATGACCATGTGTAAAAAATGCTTTTTGTCATGTTAACATAGTAGCATGTCGGTGAAAAGGAGGCATTTAACAACTTATTTGAAAATTGTTCAATGCCTTTTTTTCTGGTCAATGTGGTATGTACCATAGACCAAGGGGGCAATACGATCCAGTGTAATCCTGCATGAAACCTGTCTGGGCAATTTGCATGGGCCCAATATGGAACCCGCGGACAATCCCACTTGCAGCCCAGATTTCAGCCTATGTTGGTCCCATATAGCACCCTCATAGAACTTATAGCTGGGACCAAGATGGGTCTTGTGTGTGTTGCCCAGTTAGGGCCTGCCTAACACCAAGTGTGTTCCTGCATGAAGCCCATCTGGGCAACTGACATGGGGCCATTATGGAACCCGCAGACAATCCCACTTGCAGCCCAGATTTCAGCCCATGTTGATCTCATTATAGCAACCTCATAGAACTTATAGCTGGGACCAAGATGGGTCTAGCGTATGTTGCCCAGTTGGGGCCCGCCTAACACCAAGTGTGTTCCTGCATGAAGCCCATCTGGGCAACTGACATGGGGCCATTATGGAACCTGTGGACAATCCCATATTGGGCCCATTTTTCAGCCCATTTACTACCCACATGGGCCCCACATACAAATGTTGGCTGGGAATCAGCCCAGGTGTGGCAGAGGAACAGGTGCTGGGGATAATCACTGCTGGGACTGGTGCTCAGGAACAGGTGCCTTCGTGTGTGTGTTGGGATGATGGGATCTGGTAACTGAAATGGACAAACAAACACAGAACAGACCTGACACACACAAAAGGGATCCAGGAACAGGGAAATTGAGACACAATGAACAGGCAGACAGGCTCAGGAGGGAGGGATTGTGACAGTACCACCCGGAGCCGCTGTCTTCCTCAGGTAGAACTCCCGGACAAGGGAGGCATCCAGGATCTGACTCCATGGGATCCAGACAATGGATTAATGATACAATTGATGACAAAAGGGCCAAGGAAACGAGACATGAGGTTATTTGAGTCTGACCATGCAGGAATGTTGTGGGAGGACAACCAAACCTTGTCGCCAGGAGCGTAGGCAGGAGCAGGGATGCGGCGATGATTAGCCTGGTGCTGGTAAACCTCTGTGTTCCTCAACAATGTCCTCCGTGCCCGGTGCTACATTGAGGGCGCTGCTAGGTCCTTCTCATGGTCAGGAAACAGGTCATGGTATTCAGCTGGTACATTTGTAAGGTCAACCGGTGTCATGGTAGGCTTCTTGCTAGGAGTGGACTGAAAACAGGCAGACTTCAAACAAAGTGCATGCAAGCTAACCAGGGACCTGCTAGCAGTACAGGTAGCAGCAGCAGCGAGCAGTGGTTTAATCAGGTGTCTGACCCAACATTGTGGAGGGCAATCAACGAGGATGCACGTGCTCTTCTTATCGGTTGTGGACCTGCTGCCTTTCATAATAGAAAGAGCAAATATCTAGCCTCAACTCGTGATGGGGGTTTGGGTGGTAAGATGCGCTCCCTTAATAATGATCAGCTGTGCTGTCAACTGCCAAATAGGGGAAAAGTTTCCAGAAACTGGATCGCCTATTCACCATCGACAGGTAATATTTTTTACTTTGCCTGTATGCTTTTTTCTACCAAGAAAAATAAATTTGTTAGTGTTGTTTTCTGACTGGAAACACCCATGAGAGACATAATATACTTGATTTATTACCTCAGTAATCATTTTCATGAGTATATGGTCTCAATCGCAAGATATAAGCCTTCTGCAGTTTATCATGACGTTCACTTTTTGAATTATGTTCTAGTTGATTTTAAAATCGGCAATAAAGCAAAGGGGCGTTTAGGCTGTGGTTAGGGCGTTCGGTTGTATGACAAGACACTCAAAGCAGTTGGCATTTAACTTTTTTCCGGTAAATAACGTTACATTTGGTTTTACATTATGTTTTAATACTGTTTTTCGTTAGCATCCCAATTAATACATGTTAGGTAGCTAGATTACTCCTTCCTCTAGTCTAAAATCGTCACATCCACAACCAAGATGTCTGCGCCCGTAATGGTAATTTTGACGACCCAAATCAGATCTTAAAAAACCAATGGGTGACGTCACACATGGCTCCATCCAGTAATTATACAATATATGGGTGTTACCAGCAAATAGTAACAACAAATTCAAAAACCTGATTATGTGGGTGGGGAAGGGGGCCCTACAAGACATTGTGCCCAGGGGCCTCTGAATTCTTAATCCGGGTCTGCCACAGAGCACAATTTTATTATATGTACATGAGTGTGGTCAAAATGTGTTAAAAACTCATTGGTGCTGTGTGCTATTCTTCCCAGCAACAGTGAGGGCATGCTACTTAAGTCTGTGCGTGTGTATGTATGAGCAAGTAGCTGAGTATATGTGTGTGTGTGTACTCCAGATAAGAGAACAATGTGGTGTCTGTAAGAGAGTAAAAGAAACATCATTTGGTTGTACAATGTTCTCATATGATAACAAACAATATTTACAATGTTACTAGAAATACTTCTAATATTGCTTTCATTTCCCTCCTGTTTATCATTTGAAAACATTTAATATCTGTACACTACGATTTGTTAAAAACATTTTCAGTAGTCACATCATTACAAACATTTTCAAACCATATCTTCTGCGTCCTCATACTGCTGTTTATACATGAGAAGTTGCATACTAACAAACAATCTGGTAATCATCCTTTCAATCATGAGTCTAATACAGGGTAGGATACATGTGGTACACATATGAGAGTGATATCCATGTTAGATATGGGTCACACTTCCGCCCGAACAGAGCCTGTGTATTTGGTGATGTCTCCTCTGCCATTGAAGCCCTACCTACTTCCTAATTGATTAGGGATCAGCTGTTTTCTTCACAGGGTTTGAGACGCTATGCTTCTTTACTGCACAGCCCCTTTGTAGTCCTGACTTCCCCCTAATCAAGTGAACTGGGTAGAGTTGACTGTAGTTTACAGTGGCTGAGGTGGATCCACGTGCTCCGCTCTGCGATCTTGACTTCTGTGGGGGTGGTAAGAAGCACTTGGAATGGTCACTCCCAGCGAGGGCTGGACCAACACTTCCTCTTGATGAGCTTTACGTACACCCAGTCTCCAGGAGATACGGTGTGGTGTTCCTGTGTGGGAGACAGAGAATTAGGCGGCAGTGAGTGTGTCATGGCAACATGTATTCAACTCATGTGGTTTCCTCTTCCCCTCATTTGGACGCCTACACTTCCATCTATTTCCCCGTCACTACCTCTTCTCTTCTTAACATGATCTCACTCACTTTTCCCTTTTCCTCTTTTCGTTTATTTAGACCCTCTTTTCGCTTGATTGATTGCTCCACCCACACCTTTGCTAAAACCAACTCTGCTTCTTTTTCTTGTTTTATTTTACCTTTAGCCTATCTAAGTTCTACTTCCAATATGGTTACCACCTGCTGTAATTGACTGTGATTGTTTAAGCTACCTATGAACCCATACAGCAAGGCTGACTTCTTAACCACTGAGCAATCTGACACTTATCTAATAAAACATGGGACAAACACTTTACATGTTGTGTTTACATTGTTGTTCAGAGTAATATGTTGCCCAGTTCACAAGGCCCCCAATCGATTAGGGCCTGATGCAATCAGCATTTATACTAAATATGTAACTCTGTGTAACACAGTTGAAAAAGAACAGATGACAGTATCCATTGATCACAACAAAATGTTGTTTGGAAAATACATACATAGATTAATACATAATAATTCAACATTGGCAAAAAGAAATCACCTTCTTAACCCTTATTTTAAATTACTATAAATCTCAGAATATGTAATTATTTTGTATTCGAGATAGCATGACCCGTTTTAGTAATTTGATAAGGAGTTTTAAAACCTGTCAGCTTGAGTGTATTAAAGGTGCAGTGTGAAGAATTGTGTGTGGTGAACTACTTTCCTTTTCTGTGAACACCTTTCAAATCTGTAGAACATGATGTTTTAAAAATGGTAAAATGGTATTTAGATGGGACAATGATTTCCTACACAATGCAGTGCATATTTTGCCGTTTGAGCAGTAATTGCAATGAGGACATCATGAGTTGTGCTTTCAGTGTTTGTCAGTCTTTAATAGTCTTTGTAGGCATTTTAGGCCATGCTTTTGTGTGTAACATCACAATGCATAGTGTAAGGAACCAGGCACATGTACAGACAGGCCTCGGGGGTCTTGAGCCCATGCCCCTTTCCCCTAACACTCAAAAATTGCCCTTTAGGCTGATGTTACCTTTAAAAAAATGTATCCTCTTTTCTTTCTTGCAAGTCTTGCGCTATACCCTACAGCGTTTGACTGTAGCGGGAATGGGTCAACTGATGGCTTGCGAGCAACCAAAAGGCATCAATATATGCTCAAAACTGTTGGCCGTAAAACAAAAAGACTATAACTAAGATACTTTATAAACTGAAAATGTAACATGCTAATATATATATAAGGGGGTGTAACAATACACCAAACTCACGATTCGGTTCGTATCACAATTTTTGACCCACAGTTCGATACAAACCTCGATTCCTTTTTGGGGGGGGGGTGAGATAAAAAAAAATATTTTCAGTAAATAACATTTAAAAATAGAGGTCGACCGATATGGGTTTTCTCAGACCGATGCCGATCTTTTGAAATCAGGGTCGGCCAATGGCCGATATATGCTGCCAATTATTTTTGGCCGATATTTGTAACCTCATCATTTGGCTGATGTTTGTAACCTCTATTTGAAAGATAAAAATCTAACACTAAATAGTACTTAAGATACAACAAATTTCTTAACAAAAATATTTATTGAACACTTGAACACCAATCTGCACTTGTATACTTACATTAAACATGTATAATGTAAAAACATATATTGTATACATAAACAAAACGGGTAAGAACTAAGAAAAAAATAACTTAACTTTGACAAATAAACTTTTAAATGAAAAAATAAAGTTTTGTGCACTTAGCAGCATTTATCCAACATCTGAGAACAATAAAATAAATTGACCATTTTAACAATAGTAGCAACCAGCAGCTTTTCTTTGTTTTAGGTCTGACTAAAAATGTATACAGTAACACTTGAACACAAACAATCTTAATGGAGCTTCACTTCTGCTACTTAATCATTTAAAATAAAAAAGTCTTGAAGTTAAGTGAATTAAAAAGTTTGCAGCATTAGATAATCTACTTAAGTGCAATTGACTTAGCAGCGCCATCTCCTCATTTCTGAGGGAAGGAACATTTTTAAACAACAGTACAGAAAGAAATGTGCATAATATCATACTTAGTTTTGACCGATTTTGAGGCACCATAGCTCCGGCTGTGTTTATTCCACAGAGATAAGCCACCACTTATTATTTTCATCTGATCTTCCCCTTTCCAACGGTACCAAGCTTTAGTTGCTAGCATGTAGAGTCAATTGACTTTGAAGGGTGTTAATCGGCTTGATATTGGCCGATGCGATTATGTAAAAACTGACCAAAAATCGGCTGATTAATCTGCGTACCGATTAGGGATGCTCATTTCGGCTAATTTTCCTGACCGACAACCGGAACTCGTTAACCGATTATTAACCGTTAACTGATAAGATTATAAGATTCAATTGGCTTTAAATAAAATATTAAATTGACGAGTGTCTGTAACCCGTTAAATATACAAACATTTTTTTCCACGGATTTGTTTTAATGTCTAAACAGCATATAGAACAGATCAACAACAGCTGCCGGGTGCACCAGCTTTGCGTACAAGTTCACTGGGGTGCAAAGTCCACACTAAACGATACGATGAAACTATTTGTTTCATAAAGCTGTGTCGATGT
>JACXGM010020184.1:0-10996 GCA_016801145.1 Umbra pygmaea | reverse complement strand
AATTTTTAAGCTACATAGGATAGCTAGATAATAGCAAATCGTTTTAGCTACAGTGATAGCTAGCAAGAATAAATAGCAACTGGGACCAAATTTAAGCACCTCCTGACTCATCAGGAAGTTAAAAGCAATATAATTGCTATGCAGTACTGAACACTAAAAAAACGTTTGCACAGGGTGAAATATTACTTTAAGACACGTCGCTACTTATCTAGGACATCTATTAAAAATGATGCCTGACGAAGGCCAGCTTTATTAGCAGGAATCCCACATACCCAGCCACTCACTGTTCATCCTCATTCCATGGGGATCTCTATCGGAGCCGGAGATCCTATACCAACAAGCTCAGAGACGGATACTATATGCCATTAGACTGCGTATCACTGGTACTAGACTGACCACACAAACGCTCCCTAACCCATCCACACACACATACTCTCACCACAGGAACACTCAATAACTGCTGCTTGCTCAAAGTCTCCGTTCAATTAATTAATGTTCAGACTTTCTTATTACTACTGATCAATTTAAAACCGCCCTGTGAATACGCCCCGCACGCCAGATCGCTAGCAGTCTTAGTTCACATTATGGTCTTTATTATTTATGTGTTCATTTCTTTAATCGATTTAGTTTGTTGTGGGGGGTTTATTTGAGCCCACTAAAATAGGCCTTACTCTAATTTTTGTTCCATGTGCAGGTCCTTGTGTTGCAGTTACAAGAGGCCCCCACAACCCACTCACTTTACGCATACACCAATGTAGCGGTATGTTGTTCCCCGCATTATGAGGCCTGATCACACCAACAGCATCAACCCAGAAAGTTCTCTGCATGCATTACCTCGTTAGCATGCAACACCCATTGTTGCCATGGATGCATCACAATAATGCACTGCATCTGCCATACGATGTTACAAGGCAAATGCTGCGTTCTGTAGACAATGAATGTATTACTGCTGTAAAAAACTGCATGGACGCAGTTGGTGTGATTGGGGTGTTATTCTCTCCATTCCGTACAATGCTTACAGAATTTTAACCTACTTTGACTTCTTTTAGATGTGAACAAATAAAAATCAATAACAGATACATTTTCGTTTATTTTTGCTGTCTGCTACGTGTGATATGAAAAACAAAATACTGAGCGAAATCATTTGGAAGATTTCTCTTTAACATTTATTCAATGTGTTTTCAACCAAGACTTATAAAAGTATTTTCAATGTCCTTCTCTGAGTAGGGGAATTGCATGGTTCCAGGCCTGCGGATTGGAAATTCGAGGCACACTTCTTGGGTGAGGGGCGAGATAAAATGAGGGATTGTGCTGGTCCCTGTGGAGTGTCTGTCAAATGGGCTCTTGAGTGAAGCAGCGAGAGATTGGTCGGGTGAGAAAGACATTTGTTTTTATTTTATTTTTATTTATTTTTTTGCATCTCATCTTCCTTATTCCTATGTATCTCATATAATGTATTATTGTAACCCAACAATTTGAAACAAGCAGGCTGATTAGTTTACAGACATGGAAAAACCACGTATCCAACATAAATCACAGATCATGTCATTGGCAATGTCATGGCATCGTAGCTAGCACAGCTCATAGGCAGAAATGTCATCCATTTTAAAGTCTGTGTAAGAAGCCAGTGCTTCTTCAAATCAAATCTTTGTTTATTTAACACTCGGTCACCTCTTTTTTACTGTACTTCTGTTACTGGTAACAGAGTTGCACATGTCCTCAACATAAGGTTCCTACAAAAGCTTTTAAATCAGGCACGCCTACACAAGGTGAATTGAACACAAGAAGAGAATGATATATGGCAACTCCACAGTAACAGAATGCCACTGACTCTCTGATATGACGTGGGTCCGTGATCAATCTATACTGTAATTACTAACCATATTTTGTAACTATCTATCATGGTGATTCACCCTCAATCGGTACCCAAAATTAAACAAATGCAAACATTTTCTGTCATGCTGTGAGAGTTGCTCCCACTAGAAATGTGTTTATTATTTTTAGTAATTGAATTCTAACGAATGTTTAGATGTACAGTGCAAAAGCCTTAAGCCATCTGAGAAATATATTTAAAGTCATTTATCTGGGTAGTAATTATTTATTTGCTAATAAAGTACTATATAACATTCAAATGAATACACAAATGTGACCCTAATTTAACCAAAGGTTTGCTAGTTCTCATACCTACATCGACAAGGTCAAAACATTCTCACATTCTGTCCCAGAGCAGGGCAGTTAACCCCAGTTGCTTCTAGGTCATTGCTGAAAATAAGTATATGTTCTTATTCTTGTTTATTTACCTGGTAAAAGTTTAAATAAAAGCATTTAAATTATATCAAAGCGAGGGATAACTGTAGATTTGTTAGATTAGATTTTAATTAATCTTATAACAATTTTTCTTAATATAAATGAAACGTTCACCCTGCACACAGAGACTTTAGCTTATGGAACTGTCTCAATGTCACACATCTGTTGGTTGGGTCTATGTCTGTTTGGATTGTCAGGACGAAGAAAAGAATTGCTTCTTGTTTCTCTCACAACAGTGCAACAACACAACAAAATGTCAATTAAGTTATGTATATTGGGTCATTATTTAGTAGTACGGACAAAAAACTGCAAAATATAGTAATGTGAATAAAGTTAAAATGAACCATGAAATTTTGAAAGACAACCTCTCAACATCAGTTGCTTACTGAAAATGAATATTTGCAGTATTTAAACATGTATGCACAGTGGCGATGTTTAAATTACAGAATCTAAGGAATAGTGAACAGAAAAAAGGGGCCTGGGAGCAGACTTATGTAAGTAGGTGTGAATCTGTTTGTGGGTCAGGCCAGTTGAGACATAACAGCCTCTGCCTCTTGGTAAAACCTCGTACCACCAGCTCTGTTAGCATCACCACCAATGTTGCCTTGTGTAAGCACATTAAAATAAGGCATCTATCCGCACATCCTCGTGTCCAATTAAATCAATTCTCCACAGTTCAATGAGTCCTTCTATATCGGGGGCCCAATTTCACACAATGCTGATTGAGGTTCCTGTTCACTTAGCACAAGTCATTCTCCCCGAAGGAACTGACTGAGAAAATAGTAGGAATTCAAAATCAGGCCAGCCTCCCTTTAGGTCTAGGAATCTTGATCAAGACACTTCACTACCCAACATATGAATAGTCAGAGACCAAATGCATCTCTGTAACCACATTTATAGTTTTATTGTAATTGAATTGATATTGTGTAGAAAAATGAAACAAATCTTGACAAGTGTAATGGATGCAGGACATAATTACAAAATATTGTCAATTTTGACGAATGAATTCGTTCGACAAGATGTGATATGTATATTTTGATCTTGTAATTTATTTGAGTAATGGCAGTAGAAATGTCTCTTAAGATAAAAATGTCGTAATACTCCTACTCTGACGTAAACTTGGGAGTCACATAATGATAACGTTGGTCTTTCAAAAATGACTCAGGAAAGCAAGCCGTTTATTTGATAGGCAACAGATTTCATTCATTATGAACTTCAGGTTTGTGAATTTGCACAGAGAAGTTTCATGCCCTTTTCGAAACATTGAACTATGAGTGTTATTCTGGTGTTAGGATGACTCTTTGTGCTGTTCGACAAATAATCTCACTCAAATTCTTTATAATTGTATTTATAGGTTAGCCTGGCACATTTGCAATTTAAAGCAACAGTTTTTGACAATACTATCAAGTAAAAAAGCACTTTGAACTGCAGATAATAACTCTGTGTTCAGGCAATACGTGAAATAATCCAAACAGAGCTTGCCTTGAAGTTTCAGGTGCCATAGTTAGACACGCTTTCCAGTTTTAAATCAAGAGCTATAAGACTAATGGTGTATAAAAAACATTCTCCAAAACACAAGTATACTAAACTGAAGTTAATCTATCATCACGAAAGAAAAATAAATTAAAATAAAAACAAAGTCAATGAATTGCGTTCCTGGTTGTGTTCCTAAATTGCATTAATTGAGTTCCTAACTGCGGTCAAAACCTGTAAAGAACCACCACACCAGAGGACCTACCTGAGCCCGAAATACCAACCAAAGTAAAAGGCAAGGGAAATGGGAATACAAGGGCCGTGACCAGGTAAGGTTCCATTTCGCTAATTAATTCATAATAAATAACAACAATACTAATGTCAACAGTAAATAAACCTATTTGGCATCTACATTCTGTACATGCACATTTGGTGGAAACACCACTGGTAGGAAATTGAGATATATTTTAATTCAGGCTTTAAAAAACCGTGCATAAGAAATATTGATCCTGAATGGATAGAAATCGACATGACAATTAAGAAAATGCTTGTCGGAGTAATCTGTTTACAGTTTGCACTAATATTCTGGGCATTTGTTAGAATTTGTGCACATAATCAACAACATGGACTCAAGCATTATGGGTCACAAAGTGCTTTTATTTGTTTATTACCTCTAAAATTCTAACATGTCATCCTACATCGTCCAGTCTCCTGATGTTACTGCTGATTCTTTTCAACATGGTAAGAGAGTCCTGGGATAAGTGTGCCAGCACACGTCCACCCCTGACCGTTACCATACCTGGTCCCTTAAACCTGAGAGCCCAAGTTTTAATCCAAATATAGTGTTTGAAATATGTTCACAGATGGTTGCTTCGAGATCAACAGAGTCCCAGAAGACTTGGCAGCCATAGACATCTGCCATGATCTACATCAATGTTCATCTACTACGTTCCTCGTGTCCTTCACCTCAGAGTCCTCCAGATGGAGGCTATGTGCCGTCTGCCTTTCCATGCCAATATTTTATAGTCCTAGAGAGCTTAGAGGATTTTAGCTTTTACAGCAGTACCATCATCAGTACATGTATTGAGTCTCATTCATTTCAAGCAGTAGATTTTCCAGTCAGCTATAAAGAGGTGGTAGACCATCTCATTTTCATAAGGCTGTGACCATTAAAAATTACCTCCTGATAGACCCGCTCCATCTACCAGATCACCTGCTAGATTGGACCCAGGTTATGATGCTCTGGTGCTGGTGTGGATTAAGTAAATCTCAGGGTCCTACAGCATATCTTTCCTCAACTGCAAGATTGCTAGATTAATATTTTATACAGTCTTAAGGACTATGCCAATCCAAACATTCTTAAAACATCAATCTAAAATGTCTACCTCTATTACTTAAACTCACAAACAGTCACAGAGACTCTTGCAGTATCTATGGTATTAGATCTTACTCTCATTAGGTATTATAGAGCCATGGTAGCATGTCTGGTGCTGGTTAGTTTAATGACAAGTTGGTCTGAGTTTTAGACAACTGTTAGCTAGCTAAATGACCCTAAATGGCTGTCACATTCTCTGTAGGACTGTATTTAATATCCTATCTTTTTTTTACTCTTCACAGGTGATCTGGGTGCAGCCTTGTGGTAAATGTGTTGGCCTGGTTACCCAAATTATTTTAAATCACATCCGTGAGCCAACAGGGGCTGAAGGAAAAATTAAATCTCTTGCGCCCTTGAGCAAAGCACTTAACTCTAATTGCTCTAGTAAGTTCCTCTGGATAACGGCACCTGCTAAATTACTAGAAGATATAAATGTATTCCTGGCCATGTTCATTTTCCTATTTACTGTTCTAAATAAGACGTCAACCTTTAATTCGCTTCAAAAGGTCGGCAACCGCTCAGAGCAGTAGGAACGCGGGGGGAGGGCTGGGATCGGATCACAAGTCGCAACAGCTTCGGGGGACCTCCTAACGGTCGTCAGTCAGGTTGACATTGGCAGGTCAGGGGCCATCAGCTCTCCACGGCCCTGATTCCACGCAAAGACTGCAACAGCCCCCCTGACCACGGGCCAGTCACTCGCTACGATGAGGGGGAGGCTCTAACGATTTTTCTGATTCAGACGTGTCTCCTAAGCCCCCCTCACAGCGTTTAAGCCTCCAGAAGACCACGTTAACCAGTCAGACGAATCAAACCCTCAATGCTTCAGACCACCCAGGCCTCTCTGCTAATTCTGCATGCTGCTGAAGTGTGTGTTTTTGTGTGTGTGTTTGTGTGTGTGTGTCTTCAGCAACACACTAACTATTATAGCACCACAACGCACCACAGGATGGCTGCCCCAGATTCCCCGCCTGACGCTCTCCATATTGTGACTGATGATGTTCAGTCTGTTATGACAAGTTCTTCTCCGGCTCCTCCGTCGGCATCGGAGTCTGTCTGAAACGGCCGCTGACCAGAACTGTTCCGTGTCACCGACCCATGACACTAAGCAGGAAGCCTAATACGAAGGAGCGCGGCTGCTTCACACGTACTCGTTCTATTAAGCTTTTTTTTTTATCGCCTTAAGAAAGACACCTCTTCATGGCCCAAGATGAGTCGACCTTGTGTAGAAAACAATCAGTGTTTCACGCATGGGTGTAGAGCTTTTGTGGGAGACGTACTGGAATAACAGTGGGCGACTCACATTCATATTAGAATCATGACTAGATGAAAAGCACAGGAAACGATATTGCTCTGGTGCACTACTAGGACACGGTTTTCAAGTTGGGTTATCACTCACAACCCTGACATGAGTCACATGCATATAACCTCTTTTAAGTCGGCTGGCATTTAAAACATGGCGTTCAAACACTGTCCACAAAACCAACACTGAACTTCCCTTAGCCAAATCCAAATAGACGATTAACACTTCTGACAGGGTAGAGGCAGTTTCTACACTATACACTGGGTTGGAGGGTAACTGAATGCAAACCAAGGGTGTTTTTCCTTGACACTGTGCATGAATGTCTTGTTGTTTTTTGCTCTTAGGGGTTTTAGGCCGGGTATCTGTTTGAGCACTTTGTGACAAATGCTGATGTAAAAAGGGCTTTAAAAATTAATTTGATCGATTGATCGATCGGTCTACCCAACCGAAAGGACATTGAACATCAACAACGCTGGGACAGAACATGACTTAATTCTGAGAGTACATTTTGATCCTTTCAAACACAAGAGTTGGTGAGAGTGCAGTGTTGCCCGACAGCAGATCTGACCTAGAGAGGAAAACCCTAAAGGTTTATTTCAATGTGAATGATAACAAATACAGTACCAGTCAAAGGTTTGTGTACAATAGTTTGACTAACACTGTATATATTCAGAGAATAAGCTTCTGAGTATTTCAGACTTAGAGCAAGATGAAATTATCTCCTTTTGCGTTCATTCTTGACATAGTTCTGTTATAATGTTTAAACTCATGAACAGCAGTCAACTGCTGTGGTTACTTGGAGGGACACAAAGTGTTTCGGAGTGGCGGGATTACGGCAGTTGCCTGGAGAGATATTATTCCATGTTATTTCCTGGAAGAACAGCCCTGCTTTTCATCAATAAGGCGAAACACCACGGGTGAAGTGCAGCAACACTCAGGGACTTGTTCATTTCACAAGGACTCCCCCCCCCCCACCTCTGAGGACCACATGTAACCAATGAACAGGCAGTGAGAGGATTCAATCGCCCACACATAACTGGGAATTCAATAATAGAGGAAATATAATTACACAGGGTTTTTGTGCCAGTTGCTAAGCAAACTGGGTCTGATATGACAGAATTCCACTCTTGACAACAGCTCCCACCCCCGCAGCGCTTGAGTTTCCAAAACGGTTCAATAGCTAACTAGAGACATCCTGGATTATGAAGCATGAAACATAACTTTGAATATGGTGACTAAAGACAGCAGACAAGTACGCTGTAATTCCTACATTTTCGGGAAATTCCCACAAGTATTCCGGACTATTATTTGGTCTAATCTGAATGATCAACAGTGAAATTGTCTAACTGATTTACATAGCCTAAGGTTTGAATTACACCTTGTCAGTTTCAAGTTTGTTTTGCTTTACAAGTGTATGCCTGTACAAATAACCTTCAGCAATTGTAGAGGCAGGTTTTACTAGATCCATTGGGTTACTGTTATAAAAGTTAAGAGGCATGCTTAAGAAGAGCTTGTTTTTCAGAGGACAACCTTGATTTATCCTTTGTGATAACCTTGCAAAAACAGAAGCAGCTCTTTCGAACATCATCTGCATGAAGGCAAACTTGACAGCACTGGATTAGCTGTTAGTCCTATACTGTACCTTTGTAATATTGTCACTGTTTCTGAAACGTGTAGTCTCAATGCAACTGATAAACATTCACTGCTAGACAGTCCAGCGATCTATAGTATGGTTATTAACATGAATTTTTATTATTATAACCTAGTAACTAACATGTCTAACCATGATGCCAAACGATATCACCTTATGGGCCAGGAGCTGTCTACACCAAGACAAAGTAGTGTTTAGTGGGCTGTGTAGATGATTCATTCGCTTTATGCCTCGTTTTATGATAAAATTAGCTATTTGAAAACACACCAACCTTCATGATGCCGCAAGGTGTGTTCCCCCCTCCATGACTCCTTTCGGCTGAATTGTCGCGGCTGCTGCTGCTGCCAGTCCGAGGACTCCCGTGATCCTTGTACCTGCCGTTGGTGTAAACTCCCTCGGCCCCATATACCTGGCGTCCGGTACCAAAGGCAGCCGCCGAAACGTCCAGGTATGCCCGCGTTCCCGTCGTAGGTAGCACGGTTGCGTCATTGTTGTTTAACCCCGCTATTTGTGTCGGGTCCTGTACCGGAGAGGCTGCTATGGCAGGATCTACCAAATGTCCCGACACAGCTTCGGAAGCGTGTACCCCTGCCATCATCCGAAGACGTTACAGCAAAACATTCAACCTAATGCACTGGCCCATTGTTTCAAAACGTCAATAGTCCACGACTGTGTACACAACATACACAACATACGATCCCCAGAACAAAACCAAGAGCAGTCTACTGAACCCGAGATGGACAGATTGAGCTGTCCACGTCCGGCAGATCGAACTCTCTTATTGCCCGACACTAAAACGAACAGATGGTGCTCCGTACACGATCTAGTGTGATTAGTTAACTGCATACATTGGTAAGCAGCCCGAACAGAAACAGTTATGTCCAATTAGGGTTTACATGCGCTTTCGTTTTTCTCCAAGCTTCTTGGTAGCGCCAGGTCTGTATTCAGAAGAACAACGTGATGTTCGCGTTTCCTCAGCGCGCATTTGCCTGGTTCATACTTTCAACCTATCCTCTCGCAGATGTAAAATCAGGAGAGCTTCCCCACGTGCATCCGCGGGCTGCAGCTATTTACAATGCGCTGTTGTGTGCGTTGCTGCCGTGCAGAAATCGACTTCCGTGGACGCGCATTCACACACAAATAAACCTGCGCGCACACACACTTATGATTAATGTTCATTCATGCCACAACGTGTAACACATTTCTAGGTTTAAATTAAACTGTTTAATATCAGCATATTTTTGCACAAAATATTTGTGTGTAGGCTAATGGCTTTTACAATGCATTAAGTATAATCAAAACCAAACTGTTAAATCAGTGTTATTTTCAGTCGTGGTACGCATTTAAAACATATTGCCCCCTCTAGTGGCAAGGGTAAAACTTCAATGATGTAGGAGGTTTTCATGTATTACAACATCAACACAAAAAAAATTAAATTCGGAAGGTCGGAACACACCTTTAAGCATCATGAAGCCACCTTTATCATGTCCCATAATCTCCTCTACAGTCTGTCATCTGTAGACTGTTTACTGTTTTTTTTTATGTTTTCTGATTTTCTGCATTGCAAATGCGGGTTGGGAAGTCAAAATCAGAGACGGAGTGGCACAAATTTCAGCATTACCTCCAGGTCCAGTCCTAATCCAGAGAGATTGTCACATTGCACAACACCCAAGTTTATTATCACATGCACAGGAACAGAGATGTAATTGCATGTCCAATGAAAATATGTGCCTTGGGTTTAGCAATGCAGTGTAAATTAAAATTACAATGGAGAACAATAAAGAACAAATAACATTCTGTGCTGCATTATAGTAAGCAATGCGTCAGTGTATAGCCATAAGTATGTGAACACCCGATCATCAAATCCGAATGAGCTTTTTGGACATCCCATTCCAAAACCATGGGCATTCATATAAAATTGTCCCCCCTTTGTGGCTAAAACAACTGCCACCCAAATTCCTCCACACCAAACTCATTGAACCATGTGTTTATGGACCTCGCTTTGTGCACAGAGGCACAGTCATGCTGGAAGAGGAAATAAACTTCCCCAAAATTTTGCCACAAATTTCGAAGCACCTAATTGTCTAAAATGACTTTGTATTCGGTAGCATTCAGATTACTCTTCACTGGAATTTACATGCCCAGCACAAAACCTGAAAAACAGCCCCAGACCATTATCCCACCTCCACCATTAGTAGGGGTGTCCACATACTTTTGGATATATAATGTTTGTAGAAGAGAGCTAGGAGACTGTATATACAGGTCGGCACATGTAAGCAGCCCACCACATAATGAACTGTGTTATGCTTAGGGTGCGGTATAGAACAGATCAATCTGTTCAGTCAACATTAACTCGAGGTGCAGCCCCAACCCAGAGATTGTCACATTGCTCAACATTACTTCCTGATCCAAGCCTAATCCAGGGAGATTTTCACATGGTTCAGACACACGCTAGACACCGCCACACTGACGACTGTAGAGAAAAAGCACAGGGCTCAGAACAGATCTTTGCCATACTCTGTAGGCAGTGCTTCAAGACACACACAACCAACCCACACACGTGTGAAAGACACAGTTTGGGAATCCATTGCTGCTAAAAGATGCCCAAGATACCTGCAGCGATTTAATTCTGACCACCGCTCAGCTGTTGTCATTACAGTCATTCAACAAGACAGAAGCGTAATGCACCTATTTCGGTAACGCTTTAGATTACAGCCCGGAAAGTACTGCGTAAATACACCAAATTTACAGCGTAACTTTCGGTAATTATAGTGTAATTATAAAGTATGTACGTGTATTTATAAGGGAACAATTCATAATATCTGGGGAATAAACGGGTAACAACAAAGAGAAATACAAATAAAATATGCAGTAAGTATTTTATAACTAA
>JACXGM010020183.1:0-17953 GCA_016801145.1 Umbra pygmaea | reverse complement strand
TTATTAGGCTATATTTGTACTTGAATTACATTGCTCCGGTACATTTCGTTTAGCGGATTTATGCGAGAACATTCCATACATTCCATAGCGTTCGAAATGATATAGCAACATTCACAGTTAAGGTTAGGTAGGAGGATACTAACGGTTAAGGTTAGGCATGAGGTTACTAACGGTTAAGGTTAGATATGACGTTACTGAGGTTAAGGTTAGAATTAAGGTTAGGGTTAACACTACAAAAACCGACAATCGCGTATCTGCATGACGGAAGAAATGTAGAACAAAAAACACTAAGTGCCGGTCTGGATTTGAACTCGCGAACACTGGCATGCAAGTTGCGGATTTATACGCCCATCCACCATCCTCGACCTCCGCCCTAGCAAAAACTATGCTATTTACATGCTACGTCATGATCTTCTAATGTTCATATTGAACGTTATTCGAGTGTTCAATTTAGTTCCCTACAAACGTAATTGACCCTCTCATACGTTCATATTTGACATATTTCGGTTTTACAAAATAGTTCCCTCAGAACGTATTTAATGTGATTTAGGGCTGAATTACTGCATGAAAAGTGGGATTTTCGTTTTTAGTGGGAAATCTCCCTAATTTTCGGCAGTTAACGACAATTTACAGCCTGTGAACGTTGCGTTCATCTGTGCCACATATTGACAGAAACGAACCATGACGTATTTGGAGAGTTCACGGAGGGCCCTAATGGCTCTAATTTGCATATGAATAGCAGCAAAACCGCGCCTGGACAGAATTTTGTCACTCAGAGCTAATGGCTCTACTTAGCATATGAATAGAAGCGAAACCGCGCCTGGCCAGAATGTCTGGCCTGGCTTGAATTTCCTCACTCAGTATTGGATGAAACCACAACTTTTAAACAAGAAAAATTACTCATGATTGGTTGGCAGATCTGTTGCTATTGGTCACCCTGGGTCATTATAAATGTAAATCCCAATAATAAAATGCATTAATATATATATATATTTATTTATTAATATGATAGGCTATATAAACACAATATAATAGCATATGTCATCGTTATCCTATGAATTATACCATTATTACCATCAAGGACATTCGGGTCATTTTCCAGATGTCTGTGGTGCCTTGCCCTGTACTCCGGAATCGCTGTAAAAAAAATCTATAAACACAGTCAACACTGCACGATGCACTGCATATGGACACAACTCATCTATTATTGCATCTGAAAAATATTCACATTGACCAAAAAAATCTATTCTAACTTAAAAGTCTTACCCTCTTTCTTCTCGATCGACTCCGAGCTGAACTCTTTGCTTCCGCCGCTGGTTGTTCATACCTGGAGAGCCTGCGTACTGTCTCGTAATACTGTCTCTTACACACAGCTGAAAAACAATTAAATGAGAGTGCTATGAATAAAAAAGTAAATCACAATAAAAGTTAATTACACACTAACAAACAAAAAAATGCACGGTTAGGCTTGGTATACCTATATTAACGTACCTATTTCCTTACACAGAAGAATGAAAGCATATTCTTTAAATCTTACCCTTGTTCTGATTCGTAGCGCTTACAATTTTTCTCCGATTTGTGAAGACAACGTACTGCTTCCTGTAAATTACAAGACCAAAAAAATACACTTTTATAAAACAACACACTGGATCTTGTAACGTCCAGCCCTGTGTGGGCTGTTATATGGATTCCTCTTTTATTCAGTTAGGTCTCCTGTGTTTATGTCTTGAGTTCTTGGTGTTATTCCGTGTTGTACACGGTGGTTTAGTAGTTTGGTTATTTCCTCATGTGTCCTTATAGTTACTGCCCTGTGTGTTTTGTTTAGATTCCTCTCTGGTGTGTGTTCTGTGTTCAGTGTTCTAGTTTCTCCCTCCTGTGTATTGTTATGTATTGGTTCCCCCTAGTGTCCCTTTTGTGATATGTCTGTTGTTAGTTCCTTTCTGTGTTGTATACTGTTGTCGCCATGGTTTCCCTCTGTGTTGATTACGTCCCAGGTGTCTGTCATTAGTCCTCATTTGTTTTGGTATTTAGTTTGTGTGTTTACTTCCCTCCCTTGTTGGTCAATGTTTCTGTTCGTGTGTCCGTGAAGTAGTGTTGTCGTGTTATATTATATTCTAATCTATTTCAGCCCCTCGGGGCAGTTTTGCTTTGTGAGTGTTTTCATTAATAAAAGTTATTGTTTGGAAGTGCTTCGTGATTGCCTCTCTCTCTACAACACTATGGAATACCGTGACAGATCTGCTCACTTTTTCTTTTACGAAGCTACAAGTCTACTTCTAGCTTGGGCTACTTAAAAAAGCTTACATACATATTCTTACCGCAATCTTGGGATTTTGCACCAGTCTTCTCTTCTTAGAGTTAGTCTCTTCCACACAGATATTCGACTCCAACCTATCCTCCATCGACAGCAACCTGGAATGTACTACGGTGAACTGCTTATTCACCACGGCAGTAAGCTTACGAGACAGCCCATTGATAGCATTCTTTATTATAGACCTCAACAGTCCCGCCCACAGCATACTTCGGATGTAAGAATACAATAACATTTCTCAATTGACAATTATAAGCCTTAAAACCAGCTACGACATTACTAAAGGGATTGACGCCAAAAGTTCATGGGGCACCAACCTTGTTTTGAGATAAATACATGTATTTTATTTGCATGGTCACAAACTCGTGGTTACCATGGAAATGTTTACTGAGCCCGCAAAAAGGCTTTGTGTAGGCTCATAGATTATATGTGTATGCTGGACAGATGTTTTTTTTACAACGCTTTGCTCGGATGAAATTTAGTTCATTGCATCCATCATAGTCTGCAGTTTCATAATATTATCTTATAGTCAAGCGGCTTGCCATAGTTTTAAAGTAATCGCGAAAACAACAGGCCTTATTTTAGTTTTTTTTCACCCTGCCTGCTTTTAATACATCCATGGCCTGCTCCTATCAATACGTTCTAAGATTCTAAACCATCAACTACGTCACAATGGCAAATTTACTAGCATCAGCAAACTTTCTTTGTGATTTTTAAATAGATTTTATGAGAATGAAATTTAATATTCAAACCGTTTTGAAACACTGAAAACGTGCTAAACATCTAAACATGAACATATTTGTATCAATGATTTGCCCCCCCCCCCCATATTTATGTGTTTTTTAGCCTAAATAATGTACTTCTCAATATCGATATTGGCACGGTGTGCCTATGAAGCTCTGTGATATAAACACAGTGTGCTGTCAGTTAAAAGATGGAAGTCACAAGACTGAAGAAAATACCTTGGCGCCTCTGTGAACATTGCAACACTGAACTCTGTCATACACAGTATTTTTACAACAGAAATGACACAGTAAACGGTCGACCGTCCCAACTTTATTGGAGTGTGTTGCAGTGTTCAGAGTTGAAATGAGTGTATATTGTAAAAAATGAAGTACATTTACAAAGTACAACATCAGTGAGTTCTCCCTTTAAAATTCCAGTGTGTTCCGCTGGGCCTTGGAATTCATTCATTTGTTACTTCCGCGAAAGCAGTAGTTTTTTTCAGTGAAAAGTAACATGTTCATTTGATGAGTGTAGCAAAAAACAAAATGTGCATAGGGTTGCTCTTTGATCAGCATTTGCACTGTAAGTATATTTCCACTCATTACATCAGCACCGTCATGAATTTAAGCAATCTGTTTGTCCTGTAATGTAATGCAAAGTGGCTCCAAAACTAATTATGGCATTGGATAGACCAGGGGTCTCAAACCGGTTCTCCGGGGGGCCTAGTGCAGGGGTGGGCAAACTATAACTTGAAAGTCAATTGATGCTTGAGAGCGTCAAAGCGACATATCTCCCGAAGTGTATGCTAGAAACAAATGCTGGGTATGAATGGAAAGAGGGGGTTCTGCTGTAAATAATCAGTAGTGGGTTAATGACAGCTGGAGATGACAATCAAAGTTGGGTAATTTTCATTTACTTTATTTTGGTTTACTAAAACATTACAGTCAGGTGGTGGGGGATGGCTGTTTTTTTTAAACATATAGGGAAATAGTAAAAAAATGTAGGCTACTGGTCATACATTGTTATTTACTTATTTATATGCCCCTTAAACTTTGTCACACTGGTTTTCAAGACCTGGGGGCATGCCAATATTGATTTTACATTGGTATTCTTCAAAGTATTTTATTAACAAAAAATGGAACATACATTTTTGTATTTCTTGGCTTTATATGACATCATGCATTAAAATCATTGTCATAAAAGTTTGTGATTGACTGATTCTTGTAACTATAAGGAACTTCTCTGTATGACAAAATATGGTCCAAAATATCAACATAGTGCCAGATGTACTTCAACGCCATTAAAACTTGAAGGGTTCATTATATTTGAAAAATTATTTTTGACTCAAATTAATTTCCATATGCGCTGTTGCCTTGATTCGCAGGTGTCTGTGAGTATGCTAAACAGTCTTGAAACTAAGAGTGATTAAATTCTGAGTCAAACAAGGAGATGGTGTTACAAAACAAAACTTTTTTTTCTGTAGCATACTGTACACACATAATTGTGTAGGGGGCACGGGTAATGAAATAATATTTCCTATTTTTCACAAATCGTTATAAAATGTGACCCTTCACTTATTTTAAAAAATGTGGCCCTTGAGCCCATCATTTTGCCCCCCTGGCCTTTAGTATGCTTATTTTTGGTCTTTCCTTTCAATTAGAGCCCAATTAAGACCTAGACCTAGAACTACACATTAACCCTATTTTTGGGCAGCAGGTAACGCAGTATTATAACTCTTTGTGACTTGACCTGTCTGTTGTCTCATTTGACTGAACAGCATTGAATGCACTTACAGCAAGCTCCTTTTTAATTTCCTCCCTGTACACTTGAAACATGCAATCTAACAGCTCATTCTGGACTATTTTCGATGTCCCTTTAAATACAGATGGATTTTCATAGTGGTTTCTTAACCTAAAGTGCCCATCGTAAATTGTCTGGAAGATGTTATGGAAAACACCTGGATGGTGTCTGGTGTTTCGTCATGACCTCTCTTAGAGAGGAAAATTTAGCATTTTCCACACAGTTTAATGTAGGTGATTATTTTTGACATCATGCTCTGCTTTTCTTCTACTCACTTATTGTGCAGCTCTACCGATTGCATATATCCACTGTCAGTCTGTGCAGCGATGTTGACATTGCCCAGTAGTTCCCGTTTTATGCCATTTTTTAGGTGCGTAGCAGAACTTTCATGTTTTCCAAGTCTCTCTGATTATTATTGTTATTTAAGTAAGTTTAGCCAGAGTTTGTTCACAAAGTCTCTTCCCCCAACAAAAGGCAAGGAAAACAAAACAGCAGTTTTTGAACCATTCTGGGCCCTATCTTACACCTAGCGCTATTGACTTTTTACACCGACACATGTATCATTCCTATCTTGCACCCGATGCATATGGGACTTTTCCTTCCACAGACGCGCGTCAGTAAATGATGAAATGAACTTGCGTTCGTTGGGCGGTTCAGTGAAAAGAAGAGGCGTGTTCCGGCGCAAACAATACCTGGTGCTATCTTGCAGTTCCCGAAAACAATTCTGCCACTGACCAGGAAAAATCTGGTTAAAAGTCAGTGGCGTGTTATTCATATGCTATTTTAAGGGCGCCTAATGTAGCCTGTGCACAACGCGCATACACTTTGCTCCTCTCATCTACACAAATGCAGCAGTTCTTTATTATTGCAATGCATAATTAGAAGTGAAAATATTACCACATGAGGGAAATAATTGTGTTGTCATAAAATGTGAAAAAATAGGTATACATCTAGTCAGAGCCGTAGCTAGAGGATTCGGGGCCCCCTGAAAAAATATTGATGTGGGCCCCTACCACCCTCATCATATACTGCTGAAAATAAGAACAGGCACAGTTCTTGTTAAGGCCAGAAGTGGCAGGTCAA
Organism: Umbra pygmaea; assembly: GCA_016801145.1. Lineage (NCBI taxonomy): Eukaryota > Metazoa > Chordata > Actinopteri > Esociformes > Umbridae > Umbra > Umbra pygmaea. The sequence goes on along the minus strand of JACXGM010020183.1, from coordinate 12,033 downwards.
GTAAAATATTGGAGGCAAAGGCGAAGGATGGTGAGAACAGTCATAAACAGCCCACACACCACCTCCAAAGACCTACAACATCATCCTGCTGCAGATGGTGTCACTGTGCATCGTTCAACAATTCAGCACACTTTGCAAAAGGAGAAGCTGTATGGGAGAGTTATGCGGAAGAAGAATTTCTGCACACACGCCACAAACAGAGTCGCCTGAGGTGTGCAAACACACATTTGGACAAGCCAGCTTCATTTTGGAAGAAGGTGCTGTGGACTGATGAAACAAAGATGGAGTTATTTGGTCATGACAAGGGGCATTATGCATGGTGGCAAAAAAACACAGCATTTCAAGACAAACACTTACTACCCACAGTAAAATTTGGTGGAGATTCCATCATGCTGTGGGGCTGTGTGGACAGTGCTGGTACTCGGAATTTTGTTGAAGTTGAGGGTCGCATGGATTCCACTCAATATAAGATACTTGAGAATAATGTAGAGGAATCAGTCACAAAGTTGAAGTTATGCCAGGACTTGATATTTCAACAAGAAAACAACCCAAAACACTGCTCAAAATCTACTCTGGCATTTATGCAGAGAAACAAGTACAACGTTCTGGAATGGCCATCCCAATCCGCAGACCTGAATATCATTGAAAATCTGTGGGGTGATTAGAAGCAGGCTGTCCATGCTCGGCAACCATTAAACCTAACTGGACTGGAGATGTTTTGCAAGGTGGAATGGTCCAAATAACCTTCATCCAGAATCAAGACACTCATTACAGGCTATAGGAAGCGTCTAGAGGCTATTATTTCTGCTAAAGGCTCAACTAAATATTGATATGATATTTCTGTTGGGGTGCCCAAATTTATGCACCTATCTAAGTTCATTTTGAGGCATATTGGACATTTTCGGTTCATACAATAAACCAAATTTTAGTACTGAATTATTACAGTTTCCTTCAATTATTTGATAGGTCAAAAAGAAATTGCTGATCCAAACACACAATTATTCATAGATAAAAATCATGAAAATGAGTCAGGGATGCCTATACTTTTCCATACGACTGTATATAAATATTACAACTAATAAAAACGAACAAAAAACTTTGTTAAGTTATAAAACCAATTTAAAAAAGGACCAGCAATATAATAGTTTCCCCACCAGTCTGTGATAATTCATAAATCAAGAATGCAGTCAAATGTAAAAAAATAAATATAATATAACCACTATAATGACTCATTGTCTTATCTTTTAGATTATATATGGAACTGCGTTATATATCGTTATATAAAGCTAATAAATGTATCTATCTAAGAGCGTTTTGCTGTATTTGTGTTTTCTTGACAAAAAAATACATCAACATCTGGCAGGTGCATAATGCATCGTGACTCGTGTAAATTTTTTCTGTGTGTTTTACAAAGCAACTCTATTCACAATAGCATAATAAAGACAGGATTTTAACCACGTAACCATTTTGTCGATTTTGCCCTGCTAATGAAAAGTGTAGATGGTATTTCCTATTCGGGCAGCGAAATAAATTACAATACACTAACCTGACTTAAAAATTGTCTTGATGGACTGGGATACAGCAAATGCCACGGCCTTCCTCTCCTTCTTTTCATGGCATTTCTGGTACCCTGATTTATGCTTTCCTTTCCCTGACATTTTCAATCAGTCATTCTCCTGCTCTTCCACCAAGTTCATAGTTACTTTAGCTGCCGCTTCAACTCTGATTGGTTCTGTTCACAAGTTGGGTGGGACTTACAACTTCATTGGCTCTAAGTCCATCTAATGTTTGTCACTAACTGAATAATTCTACTTTGGATCTGACTAAACCATTATAGGGAGGGGAGAGGAGCAGATATTTGGAAAGCTTCTTTAATCAAATTGCATCTTTCTGTGGTTTTCATTAAAATGTCAGGCATAGAACTATATAAATATTAGAATTATTCACATAACAGGGGCCTATATAGAATAAATGCGTGTCAGGTGTTTGGATAGAACAGGAGGCACACTACTCAAGTCGCAGCATTCTTTGTGGCTTGTTGTGTTTTACGCAACATTCGCTTGAATCATGGATGTGTTGATGACATAAATGAGGACATATTAGAGGACTTAAGGAGACGTGATGTTGAAATGTGCTTTGCCACAACCAAAATGCCCAAAAATGCTGAGAAAAAAACGGGAGAGGAGAGCTTATTTGAAAGAAGAGTGAGGTAAGCAAAGTAATTTCGGTCTAATGTTAGACTACATTTCAAAAATATTACCATGCATTCATAACCTCGTGATTCAGTAAAGGTGATATATCGGAAAGTATGTCATGTGACATTTCTTTATTTACATTTTGTAAATATAATAATCAATAGCAATCCGCCGTTATAATAGCAATCCGCCATGGAACAAGCGCTCCTGCTCTTAAAGGGAAAGTGAGATGACGCTCCAATTGGTTTATTGCACGTTATGCCCAAACCACACCTATGACTAATGAAGCTACTTCAGACCTACCCATTTTAGATTTGTGTCGGGTGCAAGAGTCATTTATCCCGCCGGTAAAATAGCAACAGCGCCCAGGACCCTCCCACAATGTCACTTGCGTTTCGCATTTGTTCAGATTGTTAAAATAGGGCCCTCTGTATTAAAAACACAATTTATTTTCTCTTTTGCGTGGTAAGAAGAACTTTTGGTTGTTGGGGACCTAAATGTTTGATTTATATTTTGTCTTCAAATGACAACAAAGAAAAAATATTTTCTAAGAAATCAACACTATTCCTCTTCTTTAGGCTGATCAAGTAGTAACTCACTGACAAGTAGGAAAAGTTTTTTGCTGTATTTGTCACAAGTACCTAGAAATAGCTGACAAACGCAGGCTCAATCTGGCTTTCTTTAATCACAAGCGAGTAGCGTGCCAGCAATTAACACAAAGCGGGAAATAACAAAACCGCTTAATACACTGAGATACAGAATACAAAATAATAATAAGAGAGGCGTAACAGGACTCTCTCTCTTTTGCTCGAACATCAGGAACAACCCACAGCTCTCTCACCGGCTGGGATCCCTATATCTGAAACCACAGAGAGGAACAGGTGAAAGGCGTCAGCCCTAATTAGTGAGCTGTGTGCAGTGGTGTCATTAGACAGGGGAGTTAAACCGTCTGATCCCTGGCGCATCAAGACAGGGTGCCCTAGGCTCCGAATGTATGACGGTACCCCCCGCCCTGACACGCAGGTCCACCGGCGCGTCACCCACCGGCCGACGCAGGTGGAACTCTCGCAGGAGGTTGAGGTCTAAAACGTCCCCGGTCGGGACCCAGCACTGCTTCTCCGGGCCATACCCCACCCAGTCCATGAGGTACTGGATGCCACCCTGCCACCGTCTCGAATCAAGGATGTCCCGCACAGTATACACAGGACCGCCATTGATCTCCAACGGGGGAGGGGGGATCTCCAGCACCTCAGCCTCTTGGAGAGGGCCCTCCACCACCGGCCTGAGGAGAGACACATGGAAAACCGGGTGAATGTGCATACAGGATGGCAAAAGCAGCTCATAAGACACGTCATTGACACTCTTCAGGACTTTGTACGGCCCCACAAACCGCGGCCCCAATTTCCGTCAGGGCAGGCAGAAGGGCAGGTTCCGGGTCGAGAGCCAGACACTCTCACTGGGATGGTAGACAGGTGTGGGTCCCCGACGGCGATCTGCGTGGATCTTATGGCAACGAACTGCACACTGAAGGCGGACGTGGGTGGCGTTCCACGCCTCCTTGGCGCGAGGGAACCAGTGAACACCATACACACGCGGTCCCCAGTTTACGTCCCGCAGTCAGACACAATGTTCTCTGGGATACTGTATTGACAAAAAACGTGAGTGAAAAGCGCTTCCACGGTTTGCAGGGCCGTGGGCACCCCGGGCAGAGGGAGAAGATGGCAAGCCTTCCAGAACAACAACCCTCAGATGGAGATAATTCCATTAAGAAGTTGATGGGCAGATGCGACCAATGCCATTGAGTAACAGGAAGAGGCACATGCTTCCCTGTAGGAAGATACCACGGCGCCTTACTCTTGGTGCACACCGAGCAGGAAGAGATGTACCGCCGCACGTCCTTAGCCAGCGTAGGCCACCAATACCTCTCTGCGAGACACTCAAGGGTGCGACCGATGCCGGGATGACCTGAGGAGAGCGAAGTGTTAGCCCATTTTAAAAGGTGATCATGCACAGTGATCAGTGTGCAACGCCCGACGGATGGCTGTGTCCACCGCCCATTCGACTGGAGCAATGATATGTGCCTGTGGTACAATGGAGCCGATCTCCACAGGCCTCTTCTCAGCATCGAATTGATGTAAGAGAGCGTCAGCCTTGCGGTTTTTACTGCCTGGGAGGTATGTTAACGTGTATGTAAAACAGGTGAGGTATTGGGCCCAACGAGTCTCTTCGCTGCCCGAATGTAGGGATGTAATCAGAGCTGCAACCTGACCAAAACCATGGATGAACCCTCCTGTAATAATATGCAAAACCAAGGAAACGCTGTAATATGCAAAACCAAGGAAATCTGGCTTTCTTTAATCACAAGCTAGTAGCGTGCCAGCTATAAACACAAAGCGGAAAATAACAAAACCGCTTAATCCACTGAGATACAGAATACGAAATAATAATAGGAGAGGCGTAACAGGACTCTCTTTTGCTCGAACATTACAAACAACTCACAGCTCTCTCACCGGCTGAGCTCCATACATCTGAAAACAGAGAGGAAAAGGGTGATTTTTTTACTGTAATCAGATTACATATACATTTAAAGAAATTTTAGAATTACTTTTAGATACTTTTACATTTGGGTGTATTTGATTGTCTATTGAAAAATGTATCAATTTTAGGCATTCTGTATAACAGCTTCAGATATATTAAATAGCTACATGTATGTACATTAGGGTTGCTAAATGTAGGAACTTCCCTTAATCGAGCATTGATAACGTTAACGATCAACCATCGATTAATCGTTATTAAAATGTAACGTAAAACAAACTATAGACATCTTATAGGACTCATATTACAGCTGAAACCGCAGTAAAACGTTACAAGGCAAAATGCGGTTCCTGATTATGCTAACAAAACAGCTCCTCTATTTAACATTTAAAGTGCCTTGCGAAAGTATTCGGCCCCCTTGAACTTTTCGACCTTTCGACATTTTAGGCTTCAAACATAAAGATATGAAACTGTAATTTTTTGTGAAGAATCAACAACAACTGGGACACAATCATGAAGTGAAACAAAATTTATTGGATATTTCAAACTTTTTTACAAATAAATAACGGAAAAATTGGGCGTGCAAAATTATTCAGCCCCGTTAAGTTAATACTTTGTAGCGCCACCTTTTGCTGCGATTACAGCTGTAAGTCGCTTGGGGTATGTCTCTATCAGTTTTGCACATCGAGAGATTTAAATTTTTGCCCATTCCTCCTTGCAAAACAGCTCGAGCTCAGTGAAATTGGATGGAGAGGGTTTGTGAACAGCAGTTTTCAGTTCTTTCCACAGATACTCGATTGGATTCAGGTCTGGACTTTGACTTGGCCATTCTAACACCTGGATATGTTTATTTGTGAACCATTCCGTTGTAGATTTTGCTTTATGTTTTGGATCATTGTCTTGTTGGAAGACAAATCTCTGTCCCAGTCTCAGGTCTTTTGCAGACTCCATCAGGTTTTCTTCCAGAATGGTCCTGTACTTGGCTCCATCCACCTTCCCATCAATTTTAGCCATCTTCCCTGTCCCTGCTGAAGAAAAGCAGGCCCAAACCATGATGCTGCCACCACCATGTTTGACAGTGCGAATGGTGTGCTTAGGGTGATGAGCTGTGTTGCTTTTACGGCAAACATAACATTTTGCATTGTTGCCAAAAAGTTCAATTTTGGTTTCATCTGACCAGAGCACCTTTTTCCACATGTTTTAGTGTGTCTCCCAGGTGGCTTGTGGCAAACTTTAAACTACACTTTTTATGGATATCTTTCAGAAATGGCTTTCTTCTTGCCACTCTTCCATAAAGGCCTGATTTGTGCAGTATATGACTGATTGTTGTCCTATGGACAGACTCGCCCACCTCAGCTGTAGATCTCTGCAGTTCATCGAGAGTGATCATGGGCCTCTTGGCTGCATCTCTGATCAGTCTTCTCCATGTATGAGCTGAAAGTTTAGAGGGACGGCCGGGTCTTGGTAGATTTGCAGTGGTCTGATACTCCTTCCATTTCAATATTATCGCTTGCACAGTGCTCCTTGGGATGTTTAAAGCTTGACAAATTCTGCTTTGAATTTCTCCACAACAGTATCTCGGACCTGCCTAGTGTGTTCCTTGTTCTTCATTATGCTCTCTGTGCTTTCAACGGACCTCTGAGACTATCACAGAGCAGGTGCATTTATACAGAGACTTGATTACACACAGGTGGATTCTATTTATCATCATTAGTCATTTAGGTCAGCATTGGATCATTCAGAGATCCTCACTGAACTTCTGGAAAGAGTTTGCTGCACTGAAAGTAAAGGGGCTGAATAATTTTGTTCTCACAATTTGTCAGTTTTTTATTAGTAAAAAAAGTTTGAAATATCCAATAAATTTCGTTCCACTTAATGATTGTGTCCCACTTGTTGTTGCTTCTTCACAAAAAATTACAGTTGCATACCTTTATGTTTGAAGCCTGAAATATGGCAAAAGGTCGAAATGTTTAATGGGGGCGAATACTTTCGCAAGGCACTGTAAGCCATGTAATATTTGAGTTTAGTGATGATATAGCTGTCCCAGACACATTTTTTATGGTCAGCGACAAACCTCCCACGCCAAATAACAGCTCCCGTCACCAAAGTATGAACAGTTCATATCTTTGCTAGTCTTTGAGTTGCCCCAGACTACCCAATTTTTTTTCTGGCATAATTGATATTTTTGTGAAACCCGTGAGGAGCTGTAGCAAATGAGAGGGCAGAAACCTTGACGTTTTCGAGTATACATGTGGAATTAACAGGGATAGCGGCAGTATTCTATTTCATAGTACACAAGAACAGTCCCCAAAACGCATGCACAATATGTATAATTATTATGCAGTCTACTCAACGAGCGAGTGCATGAGGAAGAGAGATGGATAAAAAACAACTATATTAAAATTAATCAAACTCCGAAAACAAATAAAGGTCGGCATTAAGAGTAAAAGCAAACGCGGTTCTTTCTTCGTGTGAATAATTATTCCTCAAGCTAGCTAGTAACTACACTATGCAACAGCAAGTCCAAACCAAATGTAGACTGTAATGATTTTAGTTTGACAGAATCGGATGCACTTTTGAGTTCGTCAGTCTTAACATTGCCAATGTCATATTGAGTTGCTGCAACGGATTGCTCCCGGGTCTTTGCAAAGTGGATGGATCGTGGACATGTAGCTTCTGACTCATAACGTTAATGCCAGAAGCACTAGCAGCAGACTCAATGCTGATGCTGCTCGTGGCAGAATCAGAATTTGCACCCCCTGGTGGCACAAAAATATACTCATTGCTAGACTATAATGTGAAACAACCCGTTGCTCGTTTTCAGATTTGATTGTATCGAGTAAATTCTTAACGATCAATCAATCGATCGTAGATTAATCGTTAACATCCCTAATGTACATTGTGTTAAATGTATATTTATGTTATTGTAACTTCCAGCCCAGTGTCTTAGCCATTTCTAGGTTAGGGTTTAGGTTAGGTTAGGCTGGTATCTTGCAGACCTGATGATTAATGATTACGTTCAGCCGTGATCTATTAGCCAGTTAATTTGGTCTTTATAAATTGTGGTTAAACTAGAGAGAGGTGTCTGTTCGTTGTTTGGAGAGGCTGTATGGGAGCTATACTATATTTGTAAGTTGTGAAAAGAGTGTTGTTGGAGTTTGGAAGTTTATGCGTACACTCTTTACTTATATATTAGTGTTTATGGCACTGAGAGAGCATAGTAAGCTATATAAGTATATTCGCTGTGCGCTCTTATTTACTTGTTCACCTGCAACTGTACTAGGTTGTGAAACGAGTGTGCTATGTGCTTGGGTTTATGCATACGCTCTTTACTTGTATGTTAGCTGTCAGTGATTATGCCACTATGAGAGCATAGTAAGCAATATAATAATACTCGTTGTGCACTTGCTTCAACTGTTCGCCTGCAACTACACTACATGTATGTTTCCCGGATTGTCCATTAAAAACAAGCAACAACCATCTACTGCCTGCTCTCGTCTCCCTCTCTTTACACCACACCTACACCATGACACGTATCTAGTTGTCATGATGAGTGAATTGCATAATTGGTTCATAGTTCCCAAACAGCAGTTTTTGTGGTAAATTAACCAAATGTGCAATATGCAATTGTAAACAATAAATAAAGATAAGTACATAATATTGTACATTATATTATCTACAGCAATTTTTGGACCCAGTATGTATTTTTCTTTTGGTACACTACCACTTGACATCAGTCCACCTATAATGCTGTTATTGACATAAATTGGGATGACCTTTCTATTTATTTTGGAGTGCTACTGTATGTCCTATTGTAAAAAAAAAATGGTGTGCTCACAGAATTTGGTTTTTGATTTAGTCTTAAACCAGGATATGTTAACAAATTTTCTGCTATGCCATTCAAGTGGTTGTGAACTAGCTTTGTAAAGTAATATAAAAGTAATGGAAATAAATCAGAATATGTTCCTGAGTTTGGGTAATCCAAAATGTATGTTACTGTCACGGTTCCCTTTCCCATTACATTTTAGTTGCTCCCCTTTCTGTGATGCTGTTATGATTTCCCTCCAGTGTGTAATATAGTTTCTACCCTGGGTATTTTGTTGATAGTTCTGTTTCTGCTCTTTCTATCACATGACCAAATCACATGATTCCTCCATCCAATAGATTGCCTTAATTACTCATCCAGCTGCCTGCATTTACCCGGTGCTACATTGTTTATCTGTGGTTTTCAAAATTACTAATGTTCACAATTTGTCCAAAGGCAAGAACATTTTTTTTTTAATATTTGTTTTATTAAGCTTGACAGTAATTCAAATGAATCGGTCATAGAAACAGAATTCACATTACGTCATTACCTCCCCATCACCCGCCCCACTGTACAGAACATCCCTCCCACCAAACTCTCCCACCACCACACAACTTGCTCCAGACCCACATAGCATCTCCCTGAACAGCCAAACTTTATTATTATTATTTTTAAAGCTGGCTAATGGAAGCCCTTTGATATCAGGATATCACCATTTTAGAACATATTGCATTAAATTGTTGCTGACATTTTTAACAAGGTAAAATGGTTTTGGAAAGGTTTGATATTTTACTCATGTTTACTTCTATATGAGCCTGTATGGCCAATATGTGCTCAGAGCAGTGAACCAGTAGGCCTAGGTGACTCACAGAATACCTAACACTAAAAAGCCAAACAGTACTGAGGGAACATTAACAAGTAACATGGTTTTCCCAACCTTTTGCATCCTGTAAGCCACTAAGTGAGTAAACCACTGCTGTGACACCAAGAAATAAAGCAATAGATCAAAGATATTGAAATGTAAGGCACTGGATCAAAGATGTTTAAAAGCGTAAACATTTTCAGTTTGCTACAGGCCTGAGAGCCAAACCTCAAATATTAGTAATCTAACAAATGTGAAACAAAACAAAAAAGTTGACCAAGGCCATGCACTGCAGGAAATAGTTTGTTGACAGAAGCAGAGTGCTATGAATCACAATCACAAAAACTTTTCAACAAAGGAACAATCACACCAATAAATCTGAATGTCCTTGGCATTCTGCTGCGGCTTGCTTGTGTCCCTCTGGCTAACTATGTTACCATAGGACTGAAGGACTCCTGTGGAGTAAACTCACTGGTGATTAGCATCATTAACAAACAGCTCCTGTAGCTACAATCCAGCCATTGGACATGCAGGCATGTCATTCGCAGAGAAAGGGAAAGAGTGAAAAAGAAAGGGGGGGAGGAAAGGCAAAAAATAGAAACAACTAGAAGGGCATTAGAATGGGGAGAGCAGATTGCAGATTGCTTCAGATCCCCACTAGACTGACATTGTCCTTAATTTGCCAATGCTAGACTAATTGATTGAAATATTACATTCACAAACAAATTACTAGAATGACTGGACTATTAACAGATTAGGTAAAGCATGGCCAGAGCAAACAGTGAATACACAAGGACATAATTGTGACCAAAATAGCCTATGACTACATGTTTCACTCACAGTGTGGTGTCACTAACTTCTTGCTGGGTATGGGTCTTTTATCCCTGGGGCAGAAATATAAGTCATTTTACCTTTTAGTCATTCATCACATGATTAACTTCATGGTGCTTTCTTAATTCTATTTTGCTTCTAAGCACCTGGTGCACCAATATTTATATGGTTGCTTTGAATAGTTCATTTGATTTTAAAGATCAGGTTAACAAATGTTATTTTTTCATTTAACTGTAAACTAGTTTTTTGTTACAGTTTAATTGTGTAGAATTAATTTAACCTGCAATATTCATACAAAGCTTTAATATCTATTCACTCTTAGCAAACACAAAGATGAGCAGATTTCTTTACTTTTTATCATGATATAAAAAGTACATAATTATGACTGGAAATAACTTTACTCCTCTTATTACAGTGCTAACTGTAAATATATGTATTACTACCTAGGGCTACTAACAAAAAATGGATCAACAATAAAAAAATAATTTGTATCAAAATAATGAACAGCAAGTTTTATCAAAAACAATATTATCTACTACTACAACAGATGTACAGTATTTGAGAAAAGTGACAGGAAAATGTAGCTTAATTTACCATAGTAGCAGATTTACCATAATAATACACATACTTCAAGCCAGCCTCTGCACCTATGGAGTTTGGAGGGTTTGGTTTGAAAGGCAAAGAAACATTTCAATTTCTAACAAATCATTTAACTTCTTTACTTACTTATTTGACAGTAACAGCATCAGCTAGGCTTCAGAGTTATTTTGGGAAGTTCATGAAAACAAGGAAGATCGTCATTTAACTAATGACAATAGAAATTAAATAAATAGCTTTGAATTGGGACTTTTATTGATAAATACAACATTGTGCATAGATGTTTTCGCAGGCATGGTTTACATACAGATTTGTTTGTAATCAAAATAGTCAGTAAGTATAGAGCCAAAAGATTATTATGTTGTTAGAATGTAATAAAACTACGTTAGACTTATGTCATCATCTCCAACAATTCTGACCTTCCATTAGAATGTTTCTTTTGTGCAGGTTGAGACTTTTACATTCACATCAGCTGTGCTCTTCCACTACTTTTCCTTATACGGTATCGATTTAGGCTGGTCGATGGAAAGTCTGAGCAGACCAGCCTTTGTATGGAGGACATTGAATTGGATTGTGATAATACCAATGAATAAATAATGCACACCATGGATTCTGAGAGATATTGACCAGAAATATGAATTTGTTTTCTTCTTTTGTCAACTTCCTTCACAGCAAGCATTAGTTATTGTTGCTAGTCAAACAATGGAAGAAGAAATACTTATGTCAACATGCTAGAACAAATATTTCTAGAACTAAAGTCACTTCAAAAACTAAAAAAAGCAATGTAGAAGACATATTTTGCACATAAACACTATTGAAGGATGTTATAAGAATTTAGTTATACAGTATATTATATACAGTATAATGTCATGTTCATCTCCTCCCCTCCGGCGGTCAGTGTCACAGGTCTACTAACTACCGGTCCGAATGCACCACTCCGGCAGCCCAGGGTGGCACGATCCAACACATCTTAATTTCTTTCAGCACACCTGCATCTCATCACATCAAAACCACCCTTAAATTAGAAAATGTTCTCAACGTGCCCACCTGGTTAAATAAAGGTTAGATAAAAAAATACAAAAATAAAAACCTTAATAATAAAAATTAGCCCTGGGTTGCTCCATGTTCCTTATGCTGTATTGTTTGTATGTTATTTGTGTTATTTCTTGTGTTTAGTGCTTTTCCCCATCTTTATTGCTACCTTTACT
>JACXGM010020182.1:0-11629 GCA_016801145.1 Umbra pygmaea | reverse complement strand
AGAGAGGAGGTAAGAGCCTTGGCTACCTGGTGCCAGAGCAACAACCTCTCTCTCAACATCAGCAAGACAAAAGAGATGATAGTGGACTTTAGGAAGCAGCAGAGGGAGGGTCCTGCCCCAATACACATCGATGGAACTGAAGTCGAGAGAGTTTCAGAGTTCAAGTTCCTCTGTGTGTTCATCAGTGACAACCTCACATGGTCCAGACAGACAATCTTGGTAACAAAAACTGCCCAAAAGCGCCTATACTTCCTAAGGAGACTCAAGAAGTTTGGCATGTCTGCCAGGATTTTAATAAACTTCTACAGGTGCACCATTGAGAGCATTCTCTCAGGCTGCATTACAGCCTTGTACGGCAGCTGCTCCGCTGCTTATCGTAAGGCCCTTCAGAGGGTGGTAAAGTCAGCGGAGCGCATCATAGGCTGCTGCCTCCCCTCAGTGCAAGGCATCTACCAGAAGCGATGCTTTAGGAAACCAAAGAACATTCTAAAGGACCACAGCCATCCAGGCCGTGAATTTTTCTCGCTGCTGCCGTCTGGTAGACGTTACCGGAGCATCAAGGCACGGACTACCAGACTCAAAAACAGTTTCTTCCCCCAGGCCATTCAGCTGCTCAACATGGAACACTGACACTGATCACAATCATCTGTTGAGCACTAACACTCTCTGGTCACTTTATGCTCTCTACATCTGATGTAGCAGAACTCTAATGCACATTTAAAAGCACATTTACGCACATTTAAAAGCAATTTTCCATGCCATATTTTTTATATTTATTACTCCTACTGCTGTACATTTTCCAGATCGCTACTCAGTACATAGTGTATTATTATTATTATTACTATTTTTTATTATTGTTTTAAAAATTCCTTATATTGTTGTAATCTTTTTAAGCCCACTGTATAGATGTGTCGAGCCATGTCAAAAGAATTTCTCTGCATAGGATTATGTGATGTTATTCGATGCATATGCTAAATTAACGACTTTGACTTTGATTATAAGCAACAATACTCTGGTAGGCTGTGGCATTCAAACGATGCTCAATTGGTATTAAGGTGCCCAAAGTGTGCCATATCCCCCACATCATTACAACACCACCACCAGCCTGAAACGTTGATACAAGGCAGGATAGATCCATGTTCATGATGTTTACCTTCCCAATTCCCTCTCTAATCCTGGCTTATTGGCAGCTCCGCAACTCCTCAGACAGATCTGTGAGATGTCAAGGGGCACACACATGGTTCATCCAACCACATGTCGCCCTGCCGCCGATACTTTCGCACTGCTCATCCAACATGGAAGCCTTTAGTCTGATCATGCATGGGATGATTACATTCACTGTCTATACTTCCGCAATTGAATTTACAGGTGCCCGATCTGAACACAAGGAGTCGCTGGAGAGCAACATGGCAGGATAGATAATCTAACTTGTCTAACCCAAATCCCGGGCAGCACTATGCCAATTTGATCTGCCTTGTGCAGGAGGTCCGGGGAATTTCAGAGAACCTATAGTCAGGCTCAAACCACTGACTATCATGATGCAGTAGACTGTTGTGCAATACTGAAACTTAGCCCACTACGTCCCGCAAACTCCTCCCTTTTTTGTGTTAACACTCTGAATCCGGTAACACTTTATTTTGAGAGTCCATCTCTAGATGCTCTACATATTATCTGTATACTGTCAACAACATTTTAACAAACTATCTACTAACCCTAACCCTAATCCTAACCTTAACCATTCCCCTTATGTTAAACCTAACATTAACCATTACCCTAAAACATATTATAAACTTACCCCTACCTTTAAAATACACAATTAGTTGCTTATCAACAGATGGTTTGTTGATAGTTTGTTGATAGTCATATCATCAACAAACTATCTCTAGAGCACATACAGATGGAATGTCAGACTCTCCAAATAAAGTGTAACCCTGAATCCTAACCTTAACCTCAGTCATTTCTTTCCTAACCTTAAACGTTAATAATGTCATGCCTAACCTTAACCCTAACCTTAACCGTGAACACTAGAATGTAATTTGAATCACTATGGAATGTCTGGAATGTTCCATGATTGCACAAATACATCGCAATAAAAGGAGTAATGTAGCTTAATAGTAAAACGTGCAGTTGAAATAAAAAAAATGTTTTCTAATTGGTTTCCAGAGAAATTCGTTTGAGATGTTGTCACGTATATTGGATTAAATAGTTTACAGGTGCATTGTCTTGTTTACAATAGATGTTTATTTTTGAACTGTAAAATTGCAATCTAAACTAAGAAAGACAGACCAACAAGGTCCATAAACTAGACTAGACTTAGTTCTAGAACATTCTCAAAATCTAACAATAGGAAAAATAATAGTGAACCACTTGCAAATGTAGAAGGTACTTAGCTTTGAACCTAAACAGAGAACTTCCACCAACAGGAACATTCTTTAGACATGGATATCTATTCCAGGATAACAGGAAACAATGACCAACACTCAGAAGACAAACATAAGTGTATACAGTATATTTATCACAATATAAAGTGGTGCAAAAGGGGTGGAGCTGTACTGTGTACCGAGGCACACTTCAGCCGAGTGAATTACATTTTATCGTGTGATATCTGTATATACTAGTTTATTGGTTATAGTTGCAGACAAATCCAATGACAAAGAAGTACATTGATTAGATGGGAAACATATCTATAATTACTGTATATACAACAAGAAACCACAAGAGGGCTCCAATAGACATAGCAAATCCTACATAACTAAAATACAAGAGACTTCTAACAGGACTACATAGACACAAGACTGGGAAACACTGGGGAACTATGAATGAATACAAAAAACACAATATACAGACACCATACATGAAGAAACCATAACACTGGAAAAACTAAACATAATCCACAAGAACACAGGGGACATTGTGACAGATGTATGGTTGTGTTATTGATAGAGATGGTGTCTGTATATTCTGTTTTTTGTATTCATTCATTCACATTTTATGTTCCTATTATTATTATGAATATTATTATTATTATTATTACTGCATTGTTGGAGATTGATCAAGTGCACAAGGTTATCCCTGTAAATGCAATAACACCTTCGGTTTTTTTATTGAAAGTTGAAACATACAGTTACTAAACCAACTCTGTAAGTTATCCCATGAATGTGAGTCATGGTACACTCAAAAAAATGCTGGGTTGTTTCTGTAAACACATTGTTGGGTTGATTGTGCTGGGTCAAAATGTTGGGTTGTTTGGGGTACTGTAAACACATTATTGGGTTGCTCATGCTGGGTCAAATGAGTTGTTAAGGGGTCATTCACAAATAAACAGCTGGTTGGGTTATTTTGACCCAGCAACTGGTTTATTACTTTTTCATTGTTTGCGGAACTTTCTGGATTCTTCACTTCTGACTGGAGGAGCACACCACTCGGAGCAGGCAGTGTTTTATGGTAAGTTAATATGAATGTTTACCTACATTTTTAATAAGTTGTGGTAGCAGCAGGCCAATTTTACTGTTCAACATATGCAGTCTTTGATATGAAAGTCTGAGGGTACCTATTTATTCTGTGAAACATTAAATAGACACAGCTAGCCGGTTTGATTTTTTTACAAAATGCCATGTCATTACATCTTTTGTTGTAAACCAGTCATATATGAAGCCTTTTTGAAATATGCAGTTTAAATTGTAAATTAATCACGTAATTATCGTATTCATTGTGAACGTTGCGTATTTAAAAGTGAGGAAAACATTTTGTATGACATCCATACAAGCGCATTAAGTTAGTCCCTCAGGGTTCGCGCATAAAATCAGCGGGATATTAGTCTAGGGTAATATAACGTAGTTAGTGAGTTGTGTGTTTCCACATTTGGTCATATTTGGTAATGTTTGCAATACAATTTTTCTATACTTTCACTAAAAAAGCTGAACTAGCATGTCAGTTATAATGCAACACACTAAGTGAGTGTGTGTAATCAACAGTTTGGGACATTCTGTGCCTCAGGGATGAGACGAGGGGGCCATGTCAGACCTTTGCCATTGTTCCAGGCCATGCCATCGAGACATAAACTGTTTCTCCAAGTCAAGGAAGGATCCTCCGAAGCCAGAATTTCGAGGATGCTGCGTCATCGAAGTCCGTCGAAGGACTGTTCCAATGTCAAGGATCCTCAGAATTTCCTTCATTCTGATAATTTCCCAAGACGGTCATTCGCGCCTCGAAATCACCCACAATTGTGCACAAAGCAGACGTTAGTGGAGTCGGAGGGATTACGAGGCACTATGCTTTCCAATATAAGTATCTTTAGTGTTTAACGTTACTGCACATTTGTTAAAACGGTAGTAGATATAAGTAAAGATTAACGTTTAAATTACAGTACATATTGCTACTGTCTATTACTGTTAAATTGCAGCGCCAAAGGCGGAGATTTTCACTGAGGCAATGACGTGCACTTGCTAGCCTGTTCAATATCCGTGTTCTATCAATGCTAAGGAGGACCCTCACCTAGCCTCTGAAGGACCTTAATAAAGGAAATTGTAGTCGTATGAGTTCAAATTAGTTTCTTTAATGACTTTTAATGCCTGAATATATGGACAGATT
This sequence comes from Umbra pygmaea, assembly GCA_016801145.1. Taxonomy (NCBI): domain Eukaryota; kingdom Metazoa; phylum Chordata; class Actinopteri; order Esociformes; family Umbridae; genus Umbra; species Umbra pygmaea. Next base: position 7,039 of record JACXGM010020182.1, on the reverse strand, counting down.
TACATGTGTAATATAAAGTCTACAATTGTATTCACAACGTGTATTAAAAAAGGTATAAAGAGATGTATTAAATAAAAAAAACAATTAAACAAGATTGAAATCACATATAGTGGCCTCTGGTTTATTGTATTACAGAGACAATATTTATTTTACATTTGTAATATAAAAAAGTATTTGTTACTCATTTTATCAAAGGTAATGAGACAGGAAATAACCCAGCACATGAGTAAGACTTAACCCAGCAAGAGGGTTCATTTCACCCACTGGTTGGGTCAAATGAATGACCCAGAAATATGAGTTAAATGGTAAAACCCAGCACTTGGGTCAAACCAACCCAGCACGTGTTCTGTCCAATAGTGACCCAGCGGTGGAGTTAAGGTTGGGTTATTTTTTAACCCAGCAGTTTTTAGAGTGTATGATGTGTGCATTAGTAAAGAAGTGCAACACTGTACCTAAATATGTCAATACTCTAGTTGACTCATACATATATCACCCTACTCAAGCACTGACATAAAAGTGGCCTCTGTACAATTTTGCTTATAAGCTGTGATGACAGTCATGATTTAATAATTCGGGCGACAGTGGCTCATTGGGTCAAGTAGGTTGTCTAGCAACCGGAAGGTTGGTGGTTCGATCCCGGTGTCCTTCTGACCAAGTGTCAAGGTGTCTATGAGGAAGTCACCCAGGTGCTCCCGTTGAGCTGGCTGGCGCCTTGCATGGCTGACAGCGCCATTGGTGTATGAATGGGTGAATGTGAGGCACTGTAATGTGCTTTGGTGGCCATTGGTTAGACAAAAGCACTAAATAAATGTAGTCCATTTACCATTCCAATAAAAAAACACAATTGTTAATTTCTTGATCCTTTGACAGCTCAATAATGTTTTTCAAAAGAGAGATTATCAACCAAACAAATTCCAAAGGATTTTTGTAAGCACACATTTTAAAACCAAGCAGTCAGGTGTAGTAATGTTAAGATTGTAGAAATGTAGATTTTTGCATCTTGAAAATGGCATATACTTTATTTTTATTGCATTTATCACTAGCCCAAGCTCTATATACATTAGATTATTTTGTAGCAATTGAAAGTCAGATTGGAGGACTGTGTTTTTTTTGCTTATAGTAATGTTAAAGGCATTCATTGAAAATGTAATTTTTTACAGTTAAAGATATGATTTATTAGCCTGGCTCCGCCCTCCTACTTACTAAATTTTCCTTCAGTACTCCGTCTGGGTTTACGGAGAACAATTTTCTCAGAACAATTTTTTACCGGTCCAATCAGCGAACAAAGGGAGTGGCTGAGAACGATGAGGTTGATGTCCTGCGCTAGTTTGAGTGTAGTACATCACGACCAAACCTTAGCGATTGGTTATGGCAGATCCAGAGTGGCTCAGAGCAGATCCAATAGTTTTAAACTTCAACAGAGTACCTGCCTTCAAAGAAGTTAACACTTGTCAATGGAGAGTGGCCAGACTCTCTGTACAAAGGAAATGTACGTACGAGATTCTGCTAGTAGCAGGCTAATCATTTATATTCATTGTGAACAATTAAGGCTCCAAAATAAAAAACTTTTGGGACTGTGTGATCAGGTTTAACCCGATCTCTAGTTTTTTTTCAGAATAATGTTTCTTTTAATTGTATATTTTCCTTACACAGGGCTCAGCTGTTTAATTTTGGTATTAAAACCAGCAGTATGTTAATAAGCACTGAACACTGAATGATTTAATTAGCACGTCTGACCTCCAGGTACTCAACATACCTTTTCCCATTTTTTAAATAACATCTTGTTATTTTTCATTACAGAGCCACAAAGATGAGGAAGATTTCTCGTTTGCATGCAGCAACTGTTTTTATTGTCATTGGTGCTCTGTGGTTGATAATCTTTAGGGGAAAGGGTATTTCTCCTGATGAGTACTCAGACCATGTTGAGATAAACAAAAGGGAATCAATCATTATGAATGAACCAGAGAAACCAACCAGTGAGAGCTCAGGTGTTTTTACCTGGGACCAATGTCAACAAAATGAGTCAGCAGCAAACGTGTCAGGCTTTTCCTCTCTGCCTGGTCACATCCAAGACTTCCTGTTCTATCGTCACTGCCGCCACTTTCCCATGCTGCTGGATGTGCCTGATAAATGTGGAGGCCGGCACAAGTCCGCTGACGTTTTCCTTCTGCTGGTCATAAAAAGCTCCCCTATGAATTATGACCGCCGTGAGGTTCTACGACAAACCTGGGCCAAGGAGCGACGGCAGAACGGACTGTGGATCCGCAGGATTTTTATCTCCGGAACAGCAGGAACTGGCTTTGAGAAGCAGAAGCTCAACAAACTTCTACAGCTGGAGAACAGTGAGCATAGAGACATCTTACAGTGGGACTTCAAAGATACCTTCTTCAACCTCACTCTGAAGCAGATCTTGTTCTTACAGTGGATGGACAACAACTGCAAGCAGGCTCGTTTTCTCCTCAACGGTGATGATGACATATTTGCCAACACTGACAACATGGTGGAATACCTACGGAACCTCAAAGACAATAATGGTGACAATCACCTTTTCTCAGGTCATCTTATCTACAATGTAGGACCCATCAGAGACAGGGGGAACAAGTATTACGTCCCAGTTCAGGTTCAAGTGTCAGACTCATATCCACCGTACTGTGGCGGAGGGGGTTTCCTACTCTCAGGATACACAGCTATGGTCATTTACAAAATGTCCCATAACATTACTCTTTTGCCAATTGATGATGTTTACATGGGAATGTGTCTGGAAAAGGCTGGTCTTAAGCCCAAGTCCCATTTTGGAGTCAGGACTGCTGGGTTTCATGTACACACTCAAAAGATTGATGAATACAACCCTTGTTATTACAGGGAACTTATTTTAGTTCACAGATTTCTACCTCATCAGACCTATGTAATGTGGAAAGCTATACATGAGCCTGATTTGGAATGTACAAATGTATAAGATTCCTTAATTCATGTCGGCTGGGTTAGTTGAGACATCCAAGTTGTCTTTTTGTCAGGAACGGCAGAGGAGAAGGTAAGGAACCAGGGAAGACACCTCAGATGGGCGGATTCCTGACACTTTTAAGTTGCCATTTACTGCTAGCCTGGTTGACACCAGACCCTGTTCAGATCTGACTGAGAGTGGGTCTGGGCAAGGTTAATTCACAGCCCATTTCCAAAGGGGCATCATCAATGAACGCCGCTCAAATGCCTCTCGGCGAAATTGGATATATCTAACTTTTGTCAAATCGAGTCAGCAAGACCGCAACAACATCTTTTTTTAGGTTTGAAGGCTGAATGTTTTTCTTTGCTCGGATTTTAACAATAAGGAAACATTCAAATCGCTTAAAACAGACGCCATAGCTGAATCGAACTAGTAATATTGCGGATGTTCCATTGCGGCAGCCATCGTTGTAATTGTCTGCTTCAACCAATGACAGTATAAAGCTGCGCTATCGTGTAAAGCCTGCCTCAACGGTTGTGATTAGTGCCTAAATTTGGAAGAATTGGAAATAGGCTTGAATGAGCTCTTGGCCAGACTGAATTGCAGAGCAAGTCTCAAATTTGCCGGAAGTCCATCAGGGTTCTCCCAGGCTAATGCACTGCTATAACATCTGTTCCAATATAGCCACTTCTCTTTCAGCAAAAATGGACTCCCACTGTACTGTAGTTCTCAGCTGGGGACCACCGCAGAAGTGAGCTCACCTGAAACATCTTCTTTACTAATGATAAATCACTTGATAAATCACTTGATTCAGGTAAGCTCAGATGTTTGGGGGTCCCCATGGAATGGATAAGAATTATTGAATAATGCACAAGAACATCTGGCACTCTTTTGATTGAAAAATGTATTGTACCCATGTACACAATTCCTTTATCCCTGCACTTTGAAGATGTTTCCTAGCCTGGCAACAGCTGACTCAAAGCCCTGCTGGAAAGGGTCTTTAGATGTCGACTGCAAGATGCATTGATAATGACTGAGGTGTGCTCAATTCTTCAACTGTATGTCCAGTTTGCTTTGAATGAATCATGACCTCTATTAAGCAAACTGATGAGAAAGCTTCAATGCACATGTGTTTATAGGCTAAGGATATTTTGTTGAACAGTGTCAGCATAGGCATTTAAGTTGTCTTGATCTAAATAAATAAATAAAATATGTACAGTAGGAAAATACCCATGTAGGAGGGTGTTACCCAATCACAAAATGGGTGGTGCACCAAGAACCTCCTGGGCTGAAAATTATTTAGACTCTGATGCTTTGTAATTGCAAGGGCCATGCTAAAGCGACAATGGATTTTCTCTGCAACAAAATATTATCTAAACATGGTCTGGGAGACAACAATAGAAAGAGTGAATATAAAGCCATTTGTAAAAATGTAATAATCTTTTTATCGGACTCCGAAAAGGGCAATTTGAAGAGAGCAAATGCATATTGCCTACTATAGTAATATCACACCTCTTGATGCTGACTGGGACACTGATAGAAAGACATCCTGCAAAATGGAGTTTTTTTATAATTATTGAGACTGGAGATTGTCATGCAAAATAGGGTGTCAATATAGAGTGGGAGGGTGAGTAAACGTATGTCAATTTAATTCATGTATTACAAATTATATTACATATTTGACAATTTTTTAAAGACAGGAAGGATTATTATTTTAATATTTTCTAATATTAATATATTATATTAGAATTGTATGAACAATGGATACATTTTTACAGGGAGATATATGAAGGAACTATACTTTTCCATTAGACTGTCAGATTCCTATTTTTTTGGGGATTGGAGATATTATTGTCATTTTGGGGGAAAACCTAACTTCTTTCAAGCTTGTAATGTTTCCCATACCTGTTTTTCTATTTTGCTATCTTTTTGCATTGATGGTTGTTGTTATATGCATTTTATCCATTGTAAAATTGATTTCTTAGACATAATAAAATGTTATGAAATATTTCACATGGGTTAATTGTTACTTTTACAAGATTGAATCTTCATTATTATTTATAAAATAACCTTTATTTATTTGAAGTGTCTGCAGTATAGGGTTGTCACCGTCTCCCCGAAAGGACACTCAATGGACAGTGGAAAAGGTATGGAGTCGTGGGTGCGAGGAAGGACAACTGACACAAAATGTACAGTTAAAACAGGGATTTTTTGCCACACACGGTACTTACAGGTTTAGGAGAAGGGGCTGAATTAAACCAAAGCAAATAAATAAAAATATCAAAGTCCACCTCTAACCTGTCCTAATGTACCTAACACACAAGCAAAACTAACTGGCATACAAACAAGGCACCCTAACCGAAATACAGGGGGAGGTCCTCCCAGATCTAACCTAGTGTCGATAGACAGGGAAGTTACCCTATGAGTGATGTATGCCTACGGGCGGCTCTGTTTACACACTCCCAAGTGCGTTCCCCTTCCCCTGGGAAGAAAACAAAACAAGGTTAGTTATTATAAACAATACAGGTAATACTATTGGACATACACAATAACCTAGCTCTCTCACATTCAATCACATCACAAACGTTTAGAGCCAGCCAACCACACACAAGCCTTTGGTTTTCACAGAGAGAGAGAGTCTGAAACCCTGAGTTGCAGGTATAACAAATCAGGCTCCAAACAGGTTGCAGCTGACAGTGCTGATGAGGGGGCGGGATCAGAGGAAAACCGGACCGGGGGAGAATGAGCCCTGTCACCTCCATCCACTGTCGTAATGGCGCCACCTATTGGGCACACACTGACAAGACACCCATACACAGAACAGAATACACTAACACAGACCAGGGCACACAGAACCACAGGTACACTTATACTGAGGGACGTAACAATGACTAATATTCCATCTTCCAAGCATACGCAGGATAACCAAATGAAATAGACTAGTAGTATCTTCACAATCAAAGACCCAGGGCAGATATCAAGGTGCTGATCAGGTGATGACGAGGTACAGGTGTGCTGGAGACAATGGCCGTGCATTAGGTTTGTGTCACCCTGGGTTGTTGGGGAACTGTGTTGAGACACAATGGTTAGTAGACAAGCGATTACAATCTCCGGATGGGAGAAGGAGGTGGTTCCGTGACATTCTGGGACAAAACTTGGCTATGCTCTGGGACAAAACTCGGCTTTGCTCTGGGACAAAACTCAGCTATGCTCTGGGCTGGGACAAAACTCGGCTATGCTCTGGGACAAAACTTTGCAATGCTCTGGGACAAAACTCGGCTATGCTCTGTCATGTAGTTTATGTTGTGTAGTGTATATATTGTGTATATACTACATGACATACACTACACAACATACACTAGACGACATACACTACACAACATAAACTACATGACAGAGCATAGCCGGGTTTCGTCCCAGAGCATTGCAGAGTTTTGTCCCAGAATGTAGCGCAAGTCGTGTAGCATATATCATGTAGCGTATGCCGTGAGGTGTATGTTATCTTTTTGTGCATGATGCTACAAGCTTGGCACATCTATTTTTATGGCAGGTTCTCCCATTCTTCTTTTCAGGATATCTCAAGCTTAGACAATTTGTGTTATTTCAACTGGACTATCATTGCTCTTCTAATAATGTATGATTAGTTGTGCAGAGGGCTAAATACAAATTGCAATTATTAGTGAAGACAGCATTTCTGTCGACAGCCTTGTTGTATAAAAGCCTCCAACATGTGACCATTCACCTTATTGTCACTTTTGGATTTGAATAGAGTATCTAAGTCCATTTGTAAAAAGTATTTCAAAAAGCTAAGCGATGCAGAGTTCTAAACAAATATTAACAGGAGATGAATTTAAATATAAACTCATTGCATCCCCTCCAATCAAATGCGCCTGGGTCCTGACCATAGATTGTATAATTAATGGATATAACATGTGTGACGTCACCCATTGGTTTGTTAACATCTGATTTGAGTCACAGAATTTGCCGTTACGGGCGCAGACATCTTGGTTGCGGATGTGACGATTTTAGACGAGAGGGAGGAGTGAGGGAGGAGCCTTTGACCTTTGGGCGGTATCTGGGTGGTGTCTGATTATGATC
>JACXGM010020181.1:5656-18054 GCA_016801145.1 Umbra pygmaea | reverse complement strand
TACTTTGTACACTGAACCTACCAGATCAAAAGTATACAACTTCTCTGATCGGGTAGGGAAGCAACACGAGACTACACACAGCAGATCTGCAGTACACCATATGGCCAAAGGTGGCTCCCATTTAAAACTATTAACCAAGGCTGTTTATATTGGCGAAAATCATATATAGCAATACACTACATTTTTAACTCTGTTACACAACTCCTTGGACAGATGCAGGATGGTGAGTGGCGCTCACATGATTCATCCAACCACGTGTTGCAGAGCCAGCTTATCCAACACTTGAGCCTTTATTCAGCTCATGTACAAGATGATTACGCTCACCAACTGTACTTCCGTGATTGAATTTACAAGCGCCCAATCTGCACACAAGGAGTTGCTGGAGAGCAATGTAGCAAAGTAGATCATCTGACTCATCTATCCCAAATCCCTGGCAGCGCTATGCCAATTTGTGCTCCCTATTGCTGGAGGCCCCTGGAAAGTCGGAAAACCCATAGTCAGAACCACTGACTATCATAACTTAGCTTGTCCTGCAATGCGTCTCAGAGTTTGATGTCGTCGAACAAGCCAATGAGGAACGAAAAATATATATATTTTTGAAAATATATGTTTTTGATTGGTCAGGGGGTGAATTTTTTTTTCTTGTTTTAATTTGAGGGGAAGGACAAACATTTGAGGGGAAAATTCACCCTCCCCCTAGATCTGGCCCCTATGGCCAGACTGGTTTGAGCTTTTAGAAAGGCAACAGTAACTCATAAAAACAAATTACCACTTGTTACAACCAAGGTATGCAGAAGAGCATCTCTGAATGCACAATACATCAAACCTTGAAGCAGATGGGCTACAGCAGCAGAAGACCACACCGGGTACCACTCCTGTCAGCTAAGAACAGGAAATTGAAGTTACAATTTGCACGGGCTCACCACAATTGGACAATAAAAGATGAAAAAAATTGCCTGGTCTGATGAGTCTCAATTTCTGCGGATACATTCAGATGCTAGGGTAAGAATTTGGCGTAAACAACATGAAAGCATTGATCCATCCTGCCTTGTATCAACGGTCCAGGCTGGTTGTGGTGGTGTAATGGTGCGGGGGATTCTTTCTTGGCACACTTTGGGCCCCTTAATACCAATTGAGCATCATTTGAATGTCACAGCCTACCTCAGTATTGTTGCTGATTTTATCATTATTTTTATGACCACAGTGTACCCATCTTCTAATGACCCTGCCTTTTTGGCAGCTCCACAACTACTTGAAAAGATGCGGGATGGCGAGGGGCGCGCACATGTTTCATCCAACCAGATGTCGCCGATTCTTTCTAACATGGAAGCCTTTAGTCAGATCATGTGTGGGATGATTACGCTCACAAACTATACTTCCTCGATTGAAATAACAAGCGGCGGATATGCACAAAATTAGTCGCTGGAAAGCCACATGGCAAAGTAGAATTAAACTTATTGGTCCCAGATCCCAGGCAACGCTATGCCAATACGCGCTGCCTCCTGCTCGGGGTCCGGGGCAAGTCGTAGAAAGCATTGTCAGGCTCGAACCACTGAGTATCATGACGTAGATTGTCTTACAATGCAGTGATTTAGCCCACTACGCCATGCGTAACCCCAGAATATAATATTTTAAAAAATCAACTTATTTTTATAATAATAGATTTGTAAGTTGATGATCACTGAGTAAAAATACAATTTTAGGGGGTAAATTATGTATGCATTACTTTTATTAAGTTAATTTGACCCAGAACATAAAATGTGTAATGGGTTACATGATGTGACTAATGGCTGCAGAGAGCCCATGTCTAGATCTTATGTGCTTTGTTTTACACGGCCCAGGACTGTTTAAGCTGACCCTCTTTATTTGGATTTTTGTTCCTGATGGAGACTTGTTTTCCAATTATTTTTACCAGAATTCTGCCCTGTTGGCTGTATTTTTTGGGATTGAGAAAATGGACCAATGTGCCTTTATACACAATAAATGTGCAAACTGTTACAGTTTAAGGATGGCATTTGTTGTATTGTGTGTTAATTGCATATATTTAAAAGTGTGCCTGACTGTGTGTTTGTTTGTGTGTGTGAATATTTCTGTCTGCATTCCACAGTTGCCCATGTCTGTTTCTATTCCTTGCCCACAGCACTGTCTAGCTTTCTGTTATTGGGTGAACTTATAGTCTCCTTTGCCTCTCCTCAGTGCCAACACCAACAAACTATCCTGCAATATATTATGACAGTCATTCTACCCTTTCAGCAGTTTGACATGCAGATGTACAAAGATTTCCTTAAATGCACATCTACCTTCTAAAGCGAATTTGGGTCCTTCTTTGCATTATATAAATCAGATTTACTATCATTATTACATACAGTACAATCACATGAATATTACTTTCAGGTGGTAAAGACCCAGGTGAGCAATGTGTGGAGTTCCTTTCTGTAGCGCTCTGTTTAGCCATGATTTCTGTGACCGCATACAGCTCAATCTCAATCATCAAGTGCGCTAATGACACCAGAAGTAGGCCTGATTCACCGTGATGATGAGACAGCCAACTGCAGGACAATTCAACTACAGCCCTGGACACTTCTGGGTTTAAACCTCTCCATCTAACCAGTAATTGGATTCAAACTTGGACACCATGGCAACTAGGTATCAGGTTTAAACGGCAACAAAATAGTTTTGGCCAATAGGGAAGATGTTAGAGCCCTGGTAGCATGGAGCCAGGTAAACATTCTCTCCCTTAATGTAAAAAACTATGGGGCTGATTGTGGTAAAGACAAAAAAGAGAGCAAACCCCCTATTAATCAATGGTGTGGCTGAAGCCCCTATTAATCAATGGTGTGGCTGAAGACAAGAAAACATGTCAAGTTCCTCTGGGTGCATGGCAAACAGCTCTTCCCCATAACTGCCTAGTACGACAACTGCACAGTCTCTCTCTTCCACTCTCACTCTCTCTCAGACACAAGCGCAGAAAGTCAACGAATACACACTGAGGGAATGGCAACCAGGCCGGGGATTGTGGGTAGAGCAGAGAACTCATTTCAATTAAAGCTGCACTATGTAACATTACATTTATTTGTACTGATGGCCGGATTTTGACTTATATTTTAAAAAGTTTTCTTTATATATGTTTTTACTGAACACAGGAATAATACAGGGACAAAATAACAAATTTCCCGAAAATACTCATTATTTGTCCATTGTTGCTAGTTAGATATTGTGAAATGTCGATTTTGCTCTTCTAATATTGTCGGTATTTTCTATTATTAAGTTGATGTTTTTAACCCCTGGATCCAATATGCTAGTTCCAAATGTTTACTAGTCCTAGAACATTGTTTTTGTAGTTCGAAAACGTTAGGCATACATAGTGCAGGTTTAACTGCTGGTCTGCTTTATTTGAGCAAGGTCTGGAATCAGCTTGGAGCTCGTTTGATGAGGCAGAGAGGACACCTTATTTGAAGAACAGCAGTTAGCCTTCTAATCTTCCCAGTTTCTCTCAAATTAAAAGCCCATTAACAAATGAAATTTCTTTATTTTGTTGAGCTAATTAGACTGTTCATTTTTTCCTTCCATTATTTTTAACAAATAATCTTTTGATTATTTATAACATTTTATTAAAGAAGATTTTCAATGAATGATTTTGATATACTGTATACCCTATTGTTGCACCCCTGCTTCCCAGTTAGATTGCAGGAATAGTCAGAGTGTTATTCATTTGTTCAGATCAGATTTCCTTTGTTTTACGCAGGCCAGGACAATTTCAGACGAACCCCGTTATTTTGCTTATTGTTCATGATGAAGTGAGAAACCTGTTACAATCCACATAAATGTAACTACAAACAAGTTACACATTCAGTCTTTGCTGCTTTCCTGAATACATTGACAACCACAGTTTTGATGAAGAACGGTAGAGTGCCCATTGTAATAGGCCTCTGGTATGTCGTGTGGGGGAATACTACCGTCACGGGCAACCCTTCAGGGGAGCTGGTTAGGAACTAGATTTCTCCATTGTATGTGTTTTTATGTCAGCTGTTTGTTTCCCGCTCTTTTTGTCATGACTTCATCACATTTTAGTTCTCAAATAGATCACTTTCAATCAATATTCACCAGCTGGAACCACTACTCTCATCATCAAGTGTATTTAAGTCTGTGTGTTTAGTGTTAGTCTTATGTTGTACCAAGAAGCGTTTTTTCCACCGAGGCTTATTTCATTGTTGTTTTTTATTGTGTTAAACCACCATTTGATTTCTCAGTATACTTCCCGTTTGTCTCAGTCCTTCTCACTACACCACATGGAATGTTAGGTAACTACTCACTTTCCATTCATTTTATGTAAATTTTTTGCTGTTTTTGCACTGTGCTACTTTGCTTGTGAGTTCCAAATTTGAGACTAGTATTTTATAGTCTCACATTTAGAACTCACAAGCAAATGCAGTAAATAGCGAACTCAAACACTAGGAGTAAAACAGAAATGACAGGTCAACAATAAACAAATAACAGGACTGAAACACTGCTAGCAAAACAAAAGGTGAATGAGGTTACAGAGAACTACTTAAAACATACTGTACATGACACTCCAGACACACATCAGAATACATATATAGTCACAAAAGGGAATCTGGAGCAAGGAGACTGGACAAAGAACACACAACAGGGAACAATTAATGACACTGAACAAGCTAACAAAGACTAACTACATGAGGCTAAGAGGAACCAGTTGTGCATAATGAAAGACAAGTCCATGGGTGAATCAAGAGAATGTGATTCAAATGTTCAAGAAAGAAACAAATGGGCGTTTTGTTGGTGGGGATTGAGAAATCACTGATGCCACATGTTGTCAAGGAGGGGTAACCGTTACAATTAGATGCAAACAATACATTCATACACAGTGCTTGAATTGGAAAAGAATATGTGCCAGTCATAGAAATTGAACGATTAGAAGTGCCATTCCAATGCAAATAAATGTAGCACAATAGTCAGAGCGGCAGCCATTTTTACATGTACAATTCCATTGCAAAGATCTAGCGGCCTACTTCCGCATTAAACCAATTTGCATGTTGTTACCATGACAATTAACGACAGTCGCCATTTTTTTGTGGACTAATTGATTGACCAAGCAAAACAAGTTTAATAAGGCTTCTATAGATTTAATTTGTATTGTGCCAGTACTCCCCTTATTTGCTCGTATCGGAATTGACTGGTATCAGAAAACTATTAAGTATTACATTTTAATTTTGACAGTGTATAAACGATACTATGAGATATTGCTTTTGTTCACAATATTCTGTGTGTTTATTTTGTAAAGGGGTAGAGGGAAATTGAAAGAAAATTAGATATCAGTTAGCTGTGCAGGTGGCCATGAACTCAAGTGATTATCAGATTATCGGCAGACTATCAACAACATTTTAACAAACTATCTACTAACCCTAACCCTAACCCTAATCCTAACCTTAACCCTTCCCCTAATGTTAAGCCTAACCTTAACCATTACTCTAAAACATATTCTAAACTTACCCCTACCCTTAAACTACACAAATAGATAGTTTGTTGATAGTTTGTTGATAGTCATATCATCAACAAACTATCTGTAGAGCACCTACAGATGGAATTTCGGACTCTCCAAATAAAGTGTAACCGACAATTTATATTATCAAATTTTTGATGGTAGCAGTTTAGCAATTATTAAACATTATTGTGAGTGACAAATATTGTTAGAGATAATAAATATGATGTTTATGTACTTACAGAAATGGCATCAGTATGCCCTGGGAACAAACTGATTAATCAGTGGTTCTCAAACCTCTCCTCGGGCCTCCCCAGACCATGTTTTAGTTTTAACCATAAACTAACACATTAGTCAACTACACCTTAAGCCTTTGATTAATTGAATCAGGTGTGCATTTCAGGGTTAAAACAAAAACATTGCCTGTCGGGGAGGGACAGGGAGGGATTTGAGATCCACTGGATAAACGTAATAACTGATTCTTCTGTATATCGTCTTCCCAGTTTGCCAGGCACAGGTAGAAGTTGACATATATAGATAAAGGCAGAAAAATAGAGGGCAGATAGTGCTAAACTGAATCCACTTCAAGCACTGTTATTAAAGTTATTGTTAATGTGGGTGTTGGGGGAGTAAGAGGGGTAGTAAAAAGCTACATGATCAGGCTCTGTGCTGCTAGTGGTACTGGTACCTTACTGAGGCTGCTCCTGGCCTTCATTTCATTCTGGTTGGATCGTTGACACATACATGTCTGTTGAGTCACGTAACTCTGGACAAGCTTTTTTGCCCAGTGGTGTATAGGTGTCTGGAGAAGTGGGTATGCTCTTATGCCCCCCACCCCAGGAACAATGTATAGGCGCCCTTTAAATCTACCGGTAATCCCTATCCTGACAAGGTAAATAAAGTTATTCTGTCCTTGAGCAAGGCAGTTAACACTCAAGGCTCCAGTGGTGCTCATTATGGCAGCAGCAAGCACATTCAAAGCATTTTTTTCAAATGCTAAACTATTTTGAACCTGAATTTAAATGCTACTAATATTATGTACAACACAATTCCCATCAAAACAATGGTTATTATGCACCGTATGCAACTCCACTCAATAGCATGTATCCTACCTGGCTGACGCTTTGATCCAGTGGAAGACAAAGGATGTTGACGGTCAATTGTAGGTTTCTCACACAATGTGCTGCACTATCCTAAAAATAAGAAAGCAATGAGCAAATTAAGAAACTTTTGTGATTAATTTAATTACTATACCATATAGTTTTATATAGCCTGATGTCCTATCATTCCCAATTTCCTTAAATAAATTGCCTGATAATCTAGTTAGCTTTAGACATCATACAATATGCTGCTGTTGTAGGCGGTTTGAAAAGGGAGAGTATTATTACATTTTTCCCTCCACCGGCTAATGTGGTGAGGAGATAAGGAATGTTACAGTGTAGTGAGAATCAGATTAAAATTGTTGATATTGTAATATCTGTATTTTTGACTCCATATTTATTAATTGTAAGGGTTATATGCTAGGGCCCACAATTCATTTGGCTTAAATTTCTATAGTTAGCTAGGCTATCATCCAAACCACACACTTTAATGGCCGGTGTTCAGAGCTGGTCCTGGGTCACTGAATCTTTATCTACCAGCGGCAATAAGAGTCCAAAATCAGAATGTCCCTCTTGGGTGACTGAACTGCTCTGAGCCACGCTTCTATGCCGAACGAAATTACAATCTTCAGCCGGTCTCCGAGAACAGCTAGGGAGCAAGTCTCGACTCAGGGAGGCCAAGTTAAACATGTGCGTGTGTTTAATAAGAGCAGACTTTAAGGGAAGGCAGATAATAGGCTAACAATGTTTTCCCCGATACCTCCACTGGAGATATACCGTCATTCCTCAAATAAAGACTGGGGCCTTTATTTACCTCTACTGTAGAAGGCAACCGGCTTTTATTTGAAGCAGGCTTTTGTTAGAGGCAGGCCTTTATTTCTGAATCCCTCTGTTTGATAAGTATAATTGGCTATATTTTTGTGTAAATCCTTGTCCCAGTTTGCCTTTTATTGCTGCATTACGTTGTTATCGCAAACTCAACACTTCTAGTAACCGTTCCAAATCCAATACGTAGTTGTAAAAAGTTGTTGAAGATTAAATCGCTTGCACTGAATGGGAGCCATGTTATTTCCAATGTAGTTACTGCCATCTACCTGTACCTTAATAGAACAACACCAAGCTGAGTAAAACATACAGCCGCATTGACTGAAATACCAGTAGGACAATTATACTTAGCGATACTATTTCCTGCTCCCGCAAGCTGCCATTCCGTAAATGTTCCGTCCAACCCGAGTTGCGACTACCCCGAGTTAGCGTTTCAAACTGGTAGTGAGTAGCGTCACTTGTGCTAAATTAGGTTTGGAACAAAAACCTATGGAATGGCAGCTCGCAGGAGCAGAAGAACCATAATCCGAAAATAGCATGAATATATTGTTGAATCTATTGAAGTGATAGATGTACATTACGCTTAACTGGAATGCACATCATATGAAAGGCACCTATAGGAGATTATCCACACATAATTTTCCCCCGGCCTTTATTTAAGACCGGCCTTTATTTGTCCATGTTGACCACGCCCCCGGCCACTATCAGAGGCGCGGCGTTTAATTGACTACCGGTTTTTATTTGAGGAATTACGGTACTGAGGAATAAACTTGGAATGTCACAACAGAGCTTAGTTTAAAATAATACATTTGATTCCAATTAAAAGGCATAAAAGTACAAAACTTAACTAAGTTTAACTGAAATACAGATAAAATTAATTAATTTGACTTACAATGCAATGGAATTTGACTCCTAATAATGCAACTGTAATTAATGGAGACACATGGAGAATACATTGAGCAGGCCTGAACCAGAAATATTGAGTCTAAAGGGTACAGTTTAGATCTGTAGGGTGGCAGAATTATAGGCATTCTGAGTGCATATTACTTGAATCCTTGCACACCTTATGTATGTAAAAAACAAGTGGAAACTACCATAATATGCGTTCTCATCACCTGGCTGTTAAAGCATATTCTACGTTTTCTGTGACATTATGCACGTTTTCAACACATGTTTATTGGAACAGCCAGCAAAACGTTTACTTGAAAATGACATAGGCCTACGTCCACTCGTTGTAGATGCCATAATAGAAGAAAAAAAAAACGTTTTGAGTGAGACGAACGAGGACAAGCTCCCATTTTCTTCTGACTCGACAGGCATTTGCACCTGAAGCACACCTCAAAGGACACATTTATTTATCCTTCCTGCTTATTGGTAATTTTGAAGTAATGTGAATATTTCCAGAATATTTCCATGTTAAAATGTAGGCTATGTATTCTTCCATTTCACTAACCTCCAATCCGCATTATGCATTAAAATTTAAGTGCGAGATCTTTTTGATTGGCGTGGAGGTGCACTAATGATATACAGATTAAAAAACAACAACGGATAATAAATTATTAACTTGTGTTCTAAAACATAAAAGGAGAAAATATAATGTAAATGTAACTAACTTTCTTTTTATAAATGTAACTAGTAACTAGTTGAATTGTGAAAGTAACGCATTAGGTTAATTTTTACCAAAAAATGTAGTCTGACACGGTAATGCGTTATCCCCAACACTGGTCAGGAAGGGCATCCAGGAACCTTTGGGTTGTCAGATAATTTTTATTGCGGCTCTTAAAAGTCCCTGGTTGGGTTCCAATTGGAGTAACTGTGTGACATTACATGTAATCAAATGGTGGTTAGAAAATCCTGGACTATGAGGAAATACACTGAAATCTACAACATCTAATCCATGAGAAAAAACAAGGTCCAACATGTGAAGTGGCAGTGTGTAGGTCCTGAGTCATGTTGGACAAAACCCACTGAGTCAATTATTGCTCGAAAAGCCGTTTGGAGAGGGTCATTTGAGTTCTCCATATGAATGTTAAAATCACCACAAAACAAAATATTATCTGTCATGACTACTAGGCCAGATAAGAATTCAGGGAATTCATTAAGAAACACTGTGTATGGCCTGTAGATAGTAGCTATAAAAACAGATTGATTAAACTGCATAGATTTCATGACTAGAACCTCAAAAGACACAAACTTAGGTATTCTTTTGGGTGTCAATTTAAGATCAATGTCATAAATTATGGTGACAATAGCGCCTTTGTGAGATTCGCGGGTGATATGATCAACAGTGTAACCAGGAGGAGAGGCCTCAGTAAGGGCAATAAATTAATCAGGGGTTAAAAAAAAATTGGTAAATGGACTGCATTTATATAGCGCTTTTTCTGACCAACAATGGCCACCAAAGCGCTTTACATTGCCTCACACTCACCCATTCATTCATACATTCATACACCAACGCAGTGTCAGCCATGCTCGTTGGAAGCAGTTGGGGTTAAGTGTCTTGCTCATTGACACCTGGACACTTGGTCAGGAGAACCCAGGGATCAAACCATCAACCTTCCGGTTGCTAGACAACCTACTTGACCCACTGAGCCACTGCCGCCCCTTAAGCCAGGTTTCACACAGCCCAATCATATCAAGTTTATGATCCATAATTAGTTAATTGGCTATGATTGCCTTTAAGGTAGGGGATAGAACATTTAGTAGTCCCATTTTTAGGTTCGTGTCTTTTTTGTAATTGTAATCTTTTTCATTCATGACAGAAATGGTGGAGGGCTTTATTTTAGTAAGATTACTAAGGTGATGTTACAATCTAATGAGTAGCACAGCACATTATGGTCAAAAGAAATTGATTTCCTGATTTTGTTTTGTGTAATGGGCCCACAAAATCAACAATGACCCTGGTCAAACATTTCCCCTACTACCAGAATTGGATAGAGAGGAGCGCGAGCAACGGTTTGATTTGGCTTCCCCGTAATCTGGCATTCATTACAACTGCTGCTGCCACTCGTTCAAGTGCAGAGAGGTAGCTGTCTACCTCTGCTTCTCTATATGGTGGCACCAAGAAAATGTTTTTGCTTACATCAAGGTCCCCCCTGAACCAATAGGTGGGGTTGGTGCACCCAACCCAGCCTCCAGCTCCATTTTACTAATCCAAATTTATTTATCTGCTTAAATTTGCATTTTTCTAACCTCTAACTACAGCTTTAACATCCTATCTGCATTGTCCATTAGGTCTGCCTCGAGACCGGATACATATGAGCCGAGCTGCCAGGAAAGACAGGAGAAACAGGGTGAAACTTTGGCAGAGTTCGAGGAGTGGGAACCTCCCCATATCACACACTGACCACCGACGATGCAGGCGAAGGAGTCCTCAACACCTCTTTACCCACCACATCTTCCTCTTCAATCTCCTTCTCCTTTGCTAATGTCATAACGCCTTGTCCTAATAAACCTCCCTTGACTATTGCCAAAATCTCAGCCCTGAGAGCTTGTTTTCTGACCGTGATGCCATAACGATCTGCGACTATTAACAGGTCTGCTTTATGCATCGCTGATAGTACCTCACATGAAGGGTCATCAATAAATGCTGCCATAGCAGATGCCATCATACTAACTCCCAAACATGAATACACATAAACTAACTGGTTTAGTAAACAAACTAGCGCCCTAACCAAAGTGCAGGGGGTGGTCCGCTCAAATCAAACTAGTGTGCTAGACACGGAAGTATTCCTAGCATGCAGTGTACACCCCCAGGACAAACAAAGAATTAATAACAAAACACAGTCATATACAAAAGTTTAGCCACCTCTGACAATTTCTATGATTTTAATTTATAAATAATTGGGTGTTTGGATCAGAAATTTCATTTTGATCTATCAAATAACTGAAGGACAATAATATTTCAGTAGCAAAATTAGGTTTATTGGATGAACAGAAAATGTGCAATATTTATCGAAATGAAATTAGACAGGTGCATAACTTTGGGTACCCCAACAGAAAAATCATCTGGTATATTGGACCATTCCTCCTTGCAATACATCTCCTGTTCAGTTAGGTTTGATGGTTGCAAAGCATGGACAGAAATCCAACCCACAGATTTTCAATGATATTCAGGTCTGGGGACTGGGATGACCATACCAGAATATTGTACTTCCTCTACATAAATGCCAGAGTAGATTTTGAGCAGTGTTTTGGGTTGTTGTCTTGTTGAAATATCCAGCACCGGCGTAACTTTAACTTTGTATCGGCTGATATTGAGTGGAATCCATGCGACTCTCAACTTTAAGAAGATTCCCATTACCGGCACTGGCCACACAGCCCTATAGCATGATAGAAACTCCACCAAATTTTACTGTGGGTAGCAAGTGTTTGTCTTGGAACACTGTGTTCTTTTAACGCCATGCATAACGCCCCTTGTTATGACCAAATAACTCCATCTTTGTTGGAAATAGAAATGAAATTCGCCTTGTGCAAAGTGTGCTGAATTGTTGAACGATGTACAGTGACACCATCTGTGTAGTTTATTCACTACCAAAATATTACTGTGTCCTTCAGTTATTTGATAGATCAAAATAAAATTGCTGATCCAAACACCCAATTAATTATAAATAAAAATGTTTGAAATTGTCAGTGGTGCCTAAACTTTTGCATACAACTGTATGAGTCTCTCAACAATACAAAACACTAGAGTGCTCCAAAATCTACAAAGACAATCAACTTGACTATATTAACAATCTCACACAACACTACACAGGCAATTTATATATCTCCCTGAAGAATACAGCAAAATAGGCTAATGCATAGAGTGAAAATAGACACCATAACCACAGGGTGCACAGCACCAACAAAACAGAGCCCTCACACTACTCACAGCCAAAACAGAGCCCTCACACTACTCACAGTCAAAACAGAGCCCTCACACTACTCACAGTCAAAACAGAGCCCTCACACTACTCACAGTCAAAACAGAG
>JACXGM010020180.1:0-17955 GCA_016801145.1 Umbra pygmaea | reverse complement strand
TGGAACTCCATGCCCCTTCAGATTAGAACGGCCCCTACCTTGTCTGTTTTTAAGTCTTTATTAAAAACCCACCTGTTCTCTTTAGCTTACTAACCTTCATCTCTGGCTGATTTTATTTTTTATTTTTAGCCTACGTTTTATACTTCCATACTTGTGTTACTGTGTGTTGTTATATAGGTATTTCTTTTACTTTTTAGATTTATTTTCTGTAAAGCACTTTGGTCAGCCTAGTGGCTGTTGTAAATTGTGCTATATAAATAAAATGACCTTGACCACTATACACAAACCTGCAGAAATAAATCTATATTATTTTCCTGGAGCACGGAGTACACCTGTGTTCATGTATTTACTTAGAATGCAAGTAATATATTTAAACTGAGTTTTGATGAGCTTCTCTTCCAAAGGTGATGTCTCTTTCAATACAATAATATCTAAAAAATCAAATGTCTGTTTGAATACAGTAATACGCTATCTAAACATTGTGATAAGACAATGTAACTGGCTGCGTTTACAGAGTATAGGGGTCTAGCACTAATAGCTGTCTGTAATAGCCCGTTACATGTTCACTTAATGTACCGTATATTGATGCGGTATGAGTGCCTGAAAATGAGATGAGAGACATCTGTATGTGATATTTAAGAAAAATATATTTAAAAAAATTCATATCTGCATGTGTCTATGGTTTACAGTGTGCCTCATGGCAGTTAACAATTCGCTTATAGTTTACAAATTCCAACAAGAATGAATGCTTACGTGTGGATATTGTATATGTGATGATAAGTAGGTGTATGAATGTCCCACATGGAGGGCTCATCAGCGAGCGCCCGGTGGTCGGGTTTGCCACGGAGCCGGCTGGGCACAGCTCAAAAAAGCAACGTGGCACCTCCCTTTCTATCCCATACGCCCACCACCTGTGAAAGGACCCGCTGGAGTCGGGTGCCCTGCCACACGGGTGACCTCGATGAACCAGCCCCGGGTACATGGAATGTTATTTATGTACTCTGGGGACATGGAATGTTATTTATCTGTAGGGTAAGGAGTGGAAATTGTGTGGGAGGTGGATCGATGGGCCCGATGGGCTGCAGCCTTTGTCGTGAAAGAAGCAATGCAGCAGGTGTGGGAAAAGTTCGGAGAAGACATTCTGTCAGTACCAAGGTGCTTCTGGAGAACCATTCGCCACCACAGGAGGGGGAAGCGGGGAACCATCCGAGCTGTATACAGTAATGATGGGACTCTGTTGACCTCAAATGAGGAAGTAATAGGGCGGTGGAATGAGCACTTTGAGGAACTCCTGAATCCAACTAATACACACTCTATGTTTGAGGCAGAGCTGAAGGATGACGGGGGATCATTGTTGATTTAACTGGAGGAAGTCACCAGTGGCAAAGCCCCTGGGGTTAATGAGATCTATCCAGAAATGTTGAAATCTCTGGGTGTGGAGGGGCTGTCTTGGATGACAAGCCTCTTGAATATTGCATGGAAGTCTCTGACAGTGCCAAAGGAGTGGCAGATTGGGGTGGTGGTTCCCCTGATCAAAAAGGGGGACCAAAGACTGTGTGGTAATTGCAGGGGTATCACACTTTTCAGCCTCCCTGGTAAATTGTACTCCAAGCTGCTGATCAGATCTTTACTCTCGCAAGGATCCTGGAGGGAGCCTGGGAGTATGCCCATTCAGTCTACATGTGTTTGTAGATTTGGAAAAGGAGTGTGACCGGGTCTCCCAGGACATACTGTGGGAGGTGCTGGAGGAGTATGGGGGGAGGGAGTCCTTCTAAGGCCATCCAATCTCTGTACGACCAAAGTGAGAGCTGCATCCGGGTTCTCGGCAGTAAGTCGGATTCGTTTCAGGTGAGGGTTGGTCTCGGCCAGGGCTGTGCTTTGTCACCAATCCTGTTTGTAGTATTTATGGACAGGATATCAAGGCGTAGTTGGAGTAAGGAGGTGTTGCAGTTCGATGGGCTGGGGATCTCATCGCTGCTCTTTGCAGATGATGTGGTCCTGATGGCATCATCGTCCTGTGACCTTCAGCAATTACTGGATTGGTGCGCATCCGAAATGGGTTTCCTTAGAAGGGTGGCTGGCATCTCCCTTAGAGATAGGGTGAGAAGTTCAGTTATCCATGAGGAGCTCAGTTATCCATGAGGAGTAGAGACGCTGCTCTTTTGTGTCAAAAGGTGCCAGTTGAGGTGGTTCAGGCACCTAGTAAGGATGCAACCTGGGTGCCTCCCTAGGGAGGTTTTCCAGGTACATCCCCCTAATCCAGGCCTCGGGGAAGACCCAGGACTAGGTGGAGAGATTATATCCCCAACCTGGCCTGGGAACGCCTCGGCATCCCCCAGTCAGAGCTGGGTAAAGTGGAAAGGGAAAGGGAACATTGGGGTTCCCTGCTGTGCTGCTGCCTGACCCGACCACGGATAAGCGGACGAAGGTTACAGTTTTTCACATATATGGCAATATATTAGATTTATGTATACAATGACACATTTAAATATGTAATTATTATATATGGTCATATAATCGATTTCTATATGGACGAGCACCTCCTCCCTGCTGCCCACTACTCTAAGGCTAGGAAACACTATCACCACTGATAAATCCACTATAGTTGATAATTTCAATAAGCATTTTGCTATGGCGGGCATGCTTTCCACCTGGCCACCCCACCCTGACCAACAGCCCTGCACGCCGCTCACCATCTTCCTAAAGCCACCCAAATTCAGACAGCTGACCCGTGAGCAAGCTGGGCTGGAGCCTGGTTAGGCTGGGCTGGAACTTGGGCAGGCAAGACGTGTGCATGAACAGGCTGGACATGGGCCTGGAGCTGTGCCAGCGGTGCCTGTCTATTAACCCAGTAAACAGAGCTCTCAGGTGCAGAGTGTGAGCAGGAGAGAGCTAAAGATGTCAGCATTTACAGTTTCTTGTTTTAGATGCTTTCTTTGATTTGTTTGTTTTATAAAACAGAAAAGGGTCAGTGGCCACTGATGTATTAACAAAGGAGCAGATGTCATTTTGCCAGCAGCTCCTTTGTTTTATAACCTGGCTTTTCTTAGTTTCTCTGATCAACATTAAAAACCAGAAAAATCAGTCAAATCAAAGGTGGGAGGAGTCAGCACTGGGAGTGGACAGGTTTACCTGCAGCTTATTTTCAGTTCATCCAGCATTTGGGCTGATACAGTCAGAGGATTAAACACACAGTAGGGAGATCCCACAACTGCTTTAGGTGAGTTATAGGCTTTAGAGTTGTTTGTTTCTGTTGGCTTTGATAATTTTTTTTCTGTTCGAGGTGTGATGCTTCTTGATGTTATCACCCTGTCTGGACTTGCTGAACGTGTTCTAGTTTGTCACTAACAAGAAAGAGCTGCTGTCATAGTAATTTGGTTAATTGGAATGGTAGAGTTTAAGAGCTAAACTAAAACGTTTTTACCATTTATATTTCTGTATTTTAGCAAAACCTTGTAGAAAACAAATAGATTTATTATATTTAAAAATATCTAAATTGGACCTATTATAAATACATTTAATATATTTAAGTTAAACTTAAGCAGCACTTATATAGTACTGTAAATACACTGCTCAATAAAAAAGGGAACACTTAAACAACACAATGTAACTCCAAATCAATCACACTTCTGTGAAATCACACTGTCCACTCAGGAAGCAACACTGATTGTAAACCAATTTCACATGATGTTGTGCAAATGGAACAGACAACAGGTGGAAATTATAGGCAATTAGCAAGACACCCCAATAAAAGAGTGGACCACAGACCACTTCTCAGTGACCTCCAGCAGGCCACAAATGTGCATGTGTCCACTCAAACGGTCAGAAACAAACTCCATGAGGGTGGTATGAGGGCCCGACGTCCACAGGTGGGGGTTGTGCTTACAGCCCAACACCATGCAGGACGTTTGGCATTTGCCAGAAAACACCAAGATTGGCAAATATGCCACTGGTGCTCTGTGCTCTTCATAGATGAAAGCGGGTTCACACTGAGCACATGTGACAGACATGACAGAGTCTGGAGAAGCCGTGGAGAACATTCTGCTGCCTGCAACATTCTCCAGCATGACCGGTTTGGCGGTGGGTCAGTAATGGTGTGGGCTGGCATTTCTTTGGGGGGCCACACAGCCCTCCATGTGCTCGCCAGAGGTAGCCTGACTGCCATTAGGTACCGAGATGAGATCCTCAGACCCCTTGTGAGACCATATGCTGGTGCGGTTGGCCCCAGGTTCCTCCTAATGCAAGACAATGCTAGACCTCATGTGGCTGGAGTGTGTCAGCAGTTCCTGCAAGAGGAAGGCATTGACGCTATGGACTGGCCCGCCTGTTCCCAAGACCTGAATCCGATTGAGCACATCTGGGACATCATGTCTCGCTCCATCCACCAATGCCAAGTTGCACCACAGACTGTCCAGGAGTTGGCAGATACTTTAGTCCAGGTCTGAGAGGACATCCCTTAGGAGACCATCTGCCATCTCATCAGGAGCATGCCCAGGCATTGTAGAGAGTTCATATGGGCAAATGGAGGCCACACACACTACTGAGCCTCATTTTGACTTGCATCAAAGTTGGATCAGCCTGTAGTGTGGTTTTCCACTTAGATTTTGAGTGTGATTCCATATCCAAACCTCCATGGGTTGGAAAATTAGATTTTCATTGATAATTTTTGTGTGATTTTGCTGTCAGCACATTCAACTATGTAAAGATGAAAGTATTTCATATGATTAGTTCATTTATTAAGATCTAGGATATGTTATCTTAGTATTCCCTTTTTGAGCAGTGTAGTATATTAAATACATATACAATAGTCTATTTTGGGACAATTTTCATTTACATCATATTAAATTGTAATATAAGTATACTTAAACAATTTCAGAAATACACAAAAAAAAGATTAAAAAGTGTTAAAACAGTATTTTATTCTCTAAAATGTAATATAATTATATTTATGGGCCCCCCTCCATGAATAGAAATGGTTTGTTCCAAATTTACCTGTACAGGGAAGGAAAGATTAAAATGATTCACACCTGATACGGTGAGTTGACTTTTCAGTACTATGTTAGGAATGCCACGTACAAACCTGTTTTTAGACACAAGGTACCTGCTAGCTGACCTATTGTATTGTTCAACTGTTAGTATCAGGTAGCTATCTTTATATATTTTTTATTATTTAACAGGGACACACTAATAGTGAAAAGTAAAATGTGCTAGAATTAGCCTGGAGGCTATTTTACATCCCTGGACCGATGGTAAGAGGTCACCCTAAAAAGAGAGAAAATGATTAAGCTATCAATAATACATACAGATTTGGTACTAACATTAAAAGTTGATAATACTAATGCTAAAAGACAACAACATATAAAACAGTTGGTAAAGATTAACACACATACACTAGTGCAGGAGGTTAGTAAAAGAAAAATGTTCACTTTGGTATATAAGCTACCATTTGGCACAGATACTCTCTAAGGGCCACTATTTTGGAAAAAGGTATTGGCCACTTAAATTCAATATGGCAGCCAGTTTTCAAGATGGCCACCATTGTTATTCAATGCTTATTATATCAATTATTCAAACAGTGATCCAAGCATAAAATTTGATACAAATACTCTCTAAATACTCTCTAAATACTCTGAAAGAATAGAAAGCCTTTGGTCTTAACTGGCCCAATAACATGGTACAGGTCATGAACACCAATCCACCGTACGCTCACACCATGCACAAATGTAACCCACAGCTTAAAACAGCCCTAAACCATGGTACAGGTCATGAACACCAATCCACCGTAGGCTCACACCATGCTCAAATGTAACCCACAGCTTAAAACAGCCCTATAACATGGTACAGGTCATGAACACCAATCCACCGTAGGCTCACACCATGCTCAAATGTAACCCACAGCTTAAAACAGCCCTATAACATGGTACAGGTCATGAACACCAATCCACCGTAGTCTCACACCATGCCCAAATGTAACCCACAGCTTAAAACAGCCCTATAACATGGTACAGGTCATGAACACCAATCCACCGTAGGCTCACACCATGCCCAAATGTAACCCACAGCTTAAAACAGCCCTATAACATGGTACAGGTCATAAACACCAATCCACCGTAGGCACACACCATGCCCAAATGCAACCCACAGCTGCTGGAGACCAAGATCCTGGAGGGATGGGAAGATGCTCAATGCTATAACAAGAATATCAGTTATGGA
This sequence comes from Umbra pygmaea, assembly GCA_016801145.1. Taxonomy (NCBI): domain Eukaryota; kingdom Metazoa; phylum Chordata; class Actinopteri; order Esociformes; family Umbridae; genus Umbra; species Umbra pygmaea. Next base: position 11,742 of record JACXGM010020180.1, on the reverse strand, counting down.
TTTGATCATTATGGATTTGCTGCCCTCCTCTGTGGCATGTTTGGCATGTACAAAGATGTGGCTTTCAGCTTCCTCATGGAAGCATTTGTCTAGACGATCGAGACAGATTTCAGATGTACTCAAATCATTGTCTCCCTTGGTTACAACAACTGTTTGGCACAGTCATTTGAGCAATCTTGTCAGCCAGAAAGTGGAAGAGGTCTGTTTTGTTATCATTATGTCTCAGGAAATTGCGCCATTTTGATTTAACTTTATTCTTGTTTGTACACTCCCTGGCCTTGTTTATATCTTGTTTCCATTTTGAGGCTTGATGGATTGTACACATCAAACACAATATGTGTGCTCTTGTACTTATAGAAAAGAATCACCCCCCTGTAAAATAATCACATTTAGTTGCTCTTCTGCCTGAAATGAAAACAGACAGACAAAGTTTTTGTTTTATTCAGCTGTATTTAAAACTCATAACATCCAAGTGAAAGATATAATACCAACTTGTTCGAAAAAAGAAATGACAAAAATAAAAAACAGAATCACTGAGTTGGAAAAAGAATCACCCCCCTCCTAAAAATGACTTGTAAACCCAACCAGGTGTAGTTAATCACCTTCTCAATAGTACACAAAGCCAATTGACTTTTAACTATGATCAGCTGTGGTCATTTTGATTAGCTCAGTATGAAACAAGCTTTTCCTGGCTTCAGTGCTTGGTAGTGCAACTGAAGACAAGAATTAACTATGGGTGGCAAGGCATTGTCAAAAGAGCTCCGGGATAAAGTTGTGGACAGGCACAAGTCAGGACATGGATACTAAAACATTTCAAAGGCTTTATCAGTACCTAGATAACAGTGAAGTCCATTATTAAGAAGTTGAAGGTATTTGGTATAACACAGACCTTCCCTGGGTCAGGACGTCGCTCCAAACTGGATGAAAGAGCAAGGAGGAAACTGGTCAAAGAACCAAGAGGTCTACAGCAACTCTGAAGTAGTTGCAGGAATTCATGACAACGAGTGGTCATTGTGAGCATGTGATAAATTCTCTACAAATGTGGCTTGTATGGGAGGGTTGCAAGAAAAAAGCCACTCCTCAAGAAAGGCCACATGCAGTCACGACTGACTTTACCAGAACGCACCTTAAAGATTCCAAGGCCACATGGATGAGACAAAAATTGAATACATTTGGCCCGAACACCAAGCGATATGTCTGGCGAAAATCCAATACAGCTCACCATCAAAATAACACCATTCCTACAGTAAAGCATGAAGGTGGTAATATCATGTTATCAACGTAATCTCTCAGAAATCCGTGATACTACCACAGATACTTAACTTCAAACTCTGTGGCAGTTTCACGGAATGGCAGAAAATTCTGTGGAATAAACACGGATCCTTAACTTCTAAATCCATGGAAGTTTCACGGAATTGCAGCATGACATATTAGAGTGTAAATAGCATAGATTTTGAAGGTTGGTAGGTTGGGGATGGTGGGCGGTCGTAGAAACAGCCCACTCACATACCAAAGATTGCGAGTTCAAATCCAGGCGAACACTTTGCATGTATTTTTTTTTCTATTCCAGTCCGATGCAGACGTGTTGCAAATGTGTTTTTTTAATCATTTTTTACTCACCATGGTTACAAACAATACATTACGACATACTACATGTTTCATGGAGTTAACAGCAAGGTTTCTGAGTGGTTAAGGTTAGGTTAGGGGTTTGGGTAAGGCTTACATCGAGTTAACAGTAAGGTCTCACTGTGCGCCAATCGCAGACTTTTCCGTGAAACTGCCATGGATTTTGGTCAGTGTTCATTTCGCAGAATTTTCTGCCATTCCGTAAAACTGCCACGGATTCTGATGCTCAGACTCCGTGGCAGTTTCACGGATTTCTGAGAGATTAGGCGGCATGTTATGGGGTTGTTTCTTTGCAGCAGGGACTGGAGCACTTTCAGGATAGAAGGAAAAATGGATGAAGCAAAATAGTGTCAAATTCTTGAGGAAAACCTGCTGCTCTCTGCCTGAAAGTTGTCAATTGGAAAAAGATTTACCTTCCAACATGTCAATGACCCAACTCACACAGCAACACTGACCACACGGTGGCTGAAGGAGAAAAAGGTAAATGTCCTTGCATGGCCTAGTCAGAGCCCAGACTTAAACCCCACAGAAAATCTGTGGAATGACTTATCTGTGGAAGATCAGCAGATCAGAACAACTCATGTATTGCCCTGCATATCCTTGGCTCGGCTCTCCCGCTCTGGCACAACCTGTCAATTCAGGTGTGGCTAACTAACTATATCTATTACTAGCTAACTAATGAGGGGCTGTTAGAAAAGCATGTGGGACACTAACCTATCTATACTATTACTACTAGTCAAGAACTACAGTGTAAGTAAAACTAGATCAGCTGACACTGAACCCCATGCTGAGTTCCACACCAGTGAAGTCACCAGTGTGCCCTTTCTGCAAGGCCTGTCGCACCTCCAATGGTGGACTATGCATGGCAGGGCCAAAACCTGACCGCATACCACACAGTTTTGCTGCAGGGTCTTCAGCTGGGGACCACCGCACATTGACGTTTCGCCCCATAACCCAGAATGCCTCCTGGTGGCGTGGCAGTGAACAGGGACATCTCCCTGACACCCCCTGCAGCAAAACTTAATTAGCTGTTACTCCCCCCGAGCCTTGTCTCGTTTTTTCAGCCAGAGCCAGTGGCTTGCTCAGAGAGCTCTTTTTGTGGATCTTGCCCGCTTAATCACCTGCCTGACCTTGCTGAGCTTGGGTGGTGATCAGGGTTCAAAATAAAAAATTCATCCAACAGCCAAACGGCTAGTAAATGTTCAAATTTTACCAGCCACTCAATAGATTACTTTAGTTTTCTAGGCTGGTGAGGGAAGCAAATCTACCAGCCACCTGCATATTTTACCAGGATTTGGCTGGTGAATGGTGCTCATTTTGAACCCTGGTGGTGATGCACCAAACAGGGCTGATGGTTCGAGGGTCTAGGCACATACCCTGGCGAGCCTAGGGTGTTGCTCCTTGATGGGTCACTGTACTGCGTGCGGATCTGCTCCTGTTCTTCTTTGGAGATATCCAGGGTTCCACTTATCTTCTCCTCAAGGAGCCCGCGTGCATGCCGGAATGGATTCCCGAACAGGTTTAGTTTGGCTACCACTGACCCGCGCAGAGCTTTTTGCAGCAGCCGGCTTAGATGTTCGTCCAACTTTCTCCACTCCTCAGCTTCTGGCCATTTGATGTTGTTCCTTCGGAGTGGATTCTTCAGGTTCCTGACCCTTTGGCTCGACTCTGTTCTTTGGTCACTTGGGGATGCTACTGGGTTCACTTTTTGGGGTTCATCAACATCCCTTTCTTCCTTCTTCTTTTCCTCCTGCTCTAATTCTGCCACATTGGGCCCATTGGCACCGGTTGTCAACCAGCCTTGGATCCCATTTGTCTGACCTGCCCGTACCGGGGCAGTGCAAGGCTGCATCAGGCTACCAGCTCCACACTTTTTCTTTCCCATATGGTTGTAAAGTCCACTCAAAAATGTATTTTTTTCCAGAAACACCCACACTTTCTTGGAATCTTCTCTTTTGAATTTTGTGTTAGAGGATGTTGAACTAGGCTCAAGTTCTGAAGGTACTGTGTGATTATCATTGGTTTTGCGGCAACATTGGAAAATGGGAATAATGGACACTTGAAAAATGATGTGTGTGTGCATTAGGGGTGGAACGGTACACATATTCAACTGTTAGTAGCAGACCTATTACATTGTTCAACTGTTAGTAGCAAGGCATCTACAATTTGTGCTAAAATACAATATGTCATTAGTTCAACATGAGAACTTAGTTTGCGACATGCAGAAGCATTACTGTGTCCATCATGCTGAAATTTTACAATGAAGAGTGGGCTTTTCTCAGCTTATCTGGGTAGCTATCTTTATATTTTTTATTCCAGGATTATTTAACAGGGACACACTAATAATACAGAAAAGTAAAATGTGCCAGAATTGGCCAGGAGGCAATTTTACATCCGCTGTCCCTGGACCGATGGTGAGAGGTCACCCTAAAAAGAGATAAAATGATTAAGCTATCATAATGCATACAGATTTGGTCCTATACATTAATATGTCCTGTACATTTATAAACTGTACATGATAATACTAATGCTAAAAAACAACAACAACAAAAAATGTTGGTAAAGATTAACACACATACACACCACTGAACTGTCAGACCAGATAACAAACAAGGCACAATAGCATAGTCCAGGGGCAGTCAGTAGATCTTAATTTGGGGGCGCTGGCTCATAGTACTGTTCAAACTGGAGGAAACGGAACGGTATCGCACAGTATCGCACAATGGGTTTGGTGTGTTGCGCACCGTTCCATTCGCTCCGGTCCCGAGCGTAACATGAGCCCGCCCAATTAAGATCCACCGACCGCCGCTGGCATAGTCATACATTTTAGTGAACATACACAAAAGCAACATTACTGGGAAAGACAACACATGATTTGCTTAACTATACATGTGACACAGACAATCACACAGACAGGCAGAGTAGGAGAGACAAGATGGTAGCAAGTTTCAATGCCTAAATTAATGTTGACAGTGCTGACTACGTGTTAGCCACTTCTTTAAGTTAAGTTAAGAGGCACAAGTTTTAAAATATCTAATGTCACTTGGCATAGAGTTCCATCTATGAGTAGCCCTAACTGAAAAAGCTGATTGGCTAAATGCACTTTTCCTTAATGGGACCATGCAGTCGCCTCTTGCAATCCATGTGGATTTATACCCAGTTGTTGATGTGCTCACAAACTGGTTCAATACATTAGGAGCCAGTGACTTATTCATACGAAACAAAATGCAACCATTTCAATGACTTCCTAAGTTAGTATTTAAGTAAGGACATTTAAGGACAATTAAATAAATAAATTAAGATCAATGGATTTCCTGTAATGGGAAAACACATGCATCATGAAACAGGGGACCTACAATCTAAATATGGTGTTTATATTGTTGTTTAATACATCAATTTGACTGATTTCCATATATTAACAGGCCTGTGACATCAGTGGCATTTTTGTAAGATGTTTTTTTTTACTTGTGCTTTCTTATTCATTACAAGGTGGTTTCTGCAAGGCCTTAGGCCTGTCGCACCTCCAACGGTGCCTGTGGTGGACTATGCACGGCAGGGGCGTCCTCTTCCCTTAGACAGGCCAAAACCTGACCACATACCGCATGGTTTGGCTGCAGGGTCTTCAGCTGGGGACCACCGATCTTTGAAGTTTCGCCCCTTAACCCAGAACGTCTCCTGGTGGGCAGTGAACAGGGACGTCTCCCTGACACCCCCTGCAGCAAAACCTAATTAGCTGTTACTCCCCCAAGCCTTGTCTCGTCGTTCAGCCAGAGCCAGTGGCTTGCTTTCTCAGGTTCCTCAGAGAGGACTCTTTAGTGGATCTGCTCAGTGTGGCTCCCCGTAGTCCCAGGTCCTTGAGCAGACATGATGTTGATCTGCCCACAAAGCCTCTGGCTCCCACCTCCAACGGGTACAGCCTCACACTCCATCCACTTTCTCTGCACTCCGCGACCAGGTCTGCATACTTCGCCTTCTTTCTCTCGTAGGGAGCTTCCAGTCCCTCCTTCCATGGCACCGTCAGCTCGATCAGTAACGCTGACTTCACAGATGCAGACCACAGCACCACATCTGGTCTTAAGGTGGTGCTGTATATCTCCTGTGGGAACTGGAGCTGCCTTCCCAGGTCCACTTCCATCTTTCACACCCCCCCTGGTGTTGACAGCTTGGCGGGTGTTCTCTTGCTGGTATGCATTGTGGGTTCCCCCTTCCTGATGAAGTGGATCCTGCATTTGCTCTGATCAGACCAGATCTGATGGACTCTGGTTGTCTGCCTCCTGCCAGCTTTTCTCCGGCCCCTCTGCCAGCTTCCTGAGCACTTGGTCATGCCGCCATCTGATCCGACCCTTTGTCAGTGCGGTTTTGCAGCCTGACAGAACATGCTGGAGCGCTGCATTGATGGTCCCGCAGATGGAGGGGCGTTGGACTGGGGGTAAAAGCAATACTAATTACCAGGGCCCAAGGGGAAGAGAGGGCCCTTGAAAAGTCTGAAATATATTTTATTTAATATAACATGGGGGCCCATCAGGACTTGTGCTACGCCCCTGTGCAGAGGTCACAGGATTGCTCTGTTCCAAGCCATTGGTGGAGGTTTTGAGGGCTCGGGAGGGTGTTTTAGGTTGCCCTAATAAGGAAACTTAGCCGAGCCTGCGGCCGTTTCCAGAATTCTGTCCAGCTGACTGCTCGGCTCTCGACACCCTCCCAGGTTGTCCAGCTGGAGTGAGTTCCATCCATACAGGCCAGCAGCTGAGGAGCACCATGGTAGGCCGAGCTATTTGCAGATGAAGGAGTTGGCTTTTGCCTCCATCCGGCCTTCGGGTGATGAGGTGACTTCGCACATCTTCAGAGGCCACATCACCCTTGGGTACAGGGTGAAGTGATAACACCACACCTTGTACTTTGTAAGTGGCTTGCATCGATCCTGGACAGGCCTTCTGGCAGCTGCCGTAGGATGATTTTCCCCATGTCCTTGTCTGAGAGACCAGATGTATAAAGTCTTCCCAGGCTTCTGATGGGCTGATCCACAATGCGGGGGATGTCTTCCTCGCTGAAGGTGAAGGTGACTCTGTCATTTCTCTCCCCCTTTCGCAATGAGAGGCTCCTTGACTTCTGCGGCTTGAACTTCATACTGGCGCAGGTGATCAGCTCATCCAGCCTCTTAAGCAGCCTGGATGTGCATGGTGCGGTTCGCAGCAGGCAGGTGATGTCATCCATATAGCTTTTAGAGGCGGGAGCCTCTGGCCTGCAGGAAGCCGGACCCCGCCCACCACCTGCCTTGCCCCGATCAGGATGACCTCAAACGCTGCCACGAAGAGGATGGGGGAAATGGAGCATCCCATGGCGATCCCTACTTCCAGTTGTTGCCAGCCGGTGGTGACTTTCTTCAGTGTAAAGCACGTGCATATCCTAAGTAATTCATGATCATGGTCCTGATGTTGTCTGGGATGTAGAAGAATTCCAAAACTTAGGCTATGAGCAGGTGTGACACTGACCCATAGGCATTGGCTAGATCTAGCCAAATGACGTGCAGGTCTTTCTTCTCCCTCTTATTTTACCATAATTTAATAGCAATAATAATAGCCTTTCACGCATCTTGGCATGCTCTCCACCAGTCTTTCACATTGATGCTGATTGACTTTATGCCACTCCTGGTGAAACAATTCAAGCAGCTCAGCTTTGTTTGATGGCTAGTGACCATCCATCTTTTTGTAAATCACATAAAAAATTGCATTTAACAGTTTAACATTTACATTGACATATACTACCTATTATTTCTACCTGAAATTAACATAATGTAAAAAAGATTTTAGCATTATGGCTTCAGGGAGGCCAAAAATGACAAGGAAACAATGTCAAGGAAAGGATTGAATGAAATTAAATACGAATAAAAAACTATAATACACCACTAAGAAAATATCACTGCCCTCCCCTGCCACCCTCAAAAGAAACACAAACCTCCCCAGAGGTAAATAAAGTGTCAATGCCCTCCCCTGTTTTTGGCCAGACCACCGGAAATAGAAAATTGCACTGTCCCTTATCATATTTGCACTGTCCCTTATCATATTTGCACTGTCCCTTATCATATTTGTTACAACTGAAGTATTCCACCTCCATTTTGTGGATTGGTTTTATAAACAGTGGGAGGACCACTTCAATCAAAACATATTTAAATTGCTGTGACTAGTTAACATGTGACAACTAATGTTTTCTGGACAACAAATACAAAAGATACATAAAAAAATCTTGTCTCGTGGATCTTTTTGAAAAAAGATTCAGATTGATCTGAATTAGCTTAATAGTTGTTAGTTGATTTAACGTACCCTGCATAGATTTTGAAACATGACTGCTGCAAAACACAAGTCAAAGTTGTTTTCTCAAAGTTAGTAAAATCAACTACTGTATGGCATGTTTTTGTCACAGGTTGTTGAGAACTTCACACTGATATATCCTGGCCTTTCAGTTGAAGTCGGCCATGTTTAAAATAATATGGTTTTAAAATTAATCAAATGCATTTTTGTCATATTTTTACCTTAATTACTGAGGTGGCTGAGTGGTTAAGGAGTCAGACTTGTAGTTGGAACATTACCAGTTCAATATCAACCGAATGTCATTGTGACCTTGAGCAAGGCACTTTACCCTAAGTTGCTCCAGGGGCATGTCACTGTACTGTACTGGATTAGAGTGTCTGCTAAGTGACATAAATGTAAAACAATGCGTAAAATGATACCTATTTCTTTGAACAATGATTATATTATCTACTACAATGTTATGTTTGTGAACTATATTTGTCAGAACTTACATTGTTAAGATTCACCTGCATCTTTTGGATGTGGCGTCAGAAAAGCTTTGTAATATGTACTTTGGAGGAAAAATCTTCAGATCTGCCAATAGCAGGCAATGTTTGTGAGGAGGCAAGCCCTTAATGTTATGTTATACATAAACGTATAAGTTATATACATTTTCAGAGTAAGACTTTCCAATATGATATCAGCATATATCACTGGTATGATTGTTTATTTGTACATACATATGTGTTGTGTGTCTTTCCATCATATGTAACAGAGAAACATCAGAATCTTATGTTTGCCTTAAAAGGAATTGCAACACATGGAGAGGAAGAGGAGGAGACCACTGCCTCTAAGATGAGTCTGTCTGGAGGTAGAGATGAAGAGGAAAGGACCACTGCCTCTAAGATGAGTCTGTCTGGAGGTAGAGATAACGAGGAAAGGTCCACTGCCTCTAAGATGAGTCTGTCTGGAGGTAGAGATGAAGAGGAGGGGAACACTTCCTCTAAGATCTGTCATCAGGATAGACCAGCGTCCCCTGTACCCAGCTGTCTATCCATTAAGAGTGACAGGTCTATGGAACAGCCACTACAACTTAAAGATGTAAATACAGGGTAGGTAGTACAGTAAATATGTATGTACTTATGTAGTACAAAATTATATTAAATAATGTTGATTTCATGTTACCAGGCTAACAAAAAAATTACCAACTATTTTTGTCCACAGAGATCAACTGGAAATAGTTGATATTCAGTCTCTCAAGTTTCACCAAACAGACCTGGATTCCATATTTCAGGTAAGCAGCTTTACATTTGGTATAGTTTAGGTTCATTAATTGAGTTTTAAAGCAGATATTTGAACCAATTTGATGTGAACCTATAATCTTTGTTTCAGTCACTTGAAGAGAAGTGTGTCTCCTTCCTGAAGAAAGAGCTGAAGAGGTTCAAGAGGATTCTAAGTCTAAAGCTCCCAGAGAAGGAAGCGGTGGACACTGAAGATGAGAAGCCAGAGAGCAGTGCCAGTGAGGGGGCGCTAAAGATCACACTGCACATCCTGAGAAACATGAACCACAAGGACATCGCTGACACACTGCAACAAAGTAATTTGTTCATCTAAAATATTTCTTTTAACATAAAAATTAGCATTAGCCCTGAAATTGTAATGTTTTTTATTAAATTTCTATTCTTCATTCATAAAGGTGGCATTTAGTTAATTAAAATATATAGCTCTGTAAAAAATTTAAAGACAACTGCAAATATTTCTGAAAATCAACCACATTGAAAAACTCTAGAATGTGATCAAGAGGAAGATGGATGTTCACAAACGATCAAACAAACCCGAGCTGCTTGAAATTTTGCACCAGGAGTGGCATAAAGTCACCCAACATCAAAGAGTGCATGCCAAGACTATCTTTAGGCCAGCAGAGTAGGTCTTGCTGGCCCTGATGGCCCACCACTGGGTTGGGTGAACCATATGATCTCTCTTAACCATCCAGTGAGGGGTTTGCGGAGCTGCCGACTGTGACAATGTCGATGTGTTTCTGTGTTATATTTTGTTATCCATTCCAGGTTTTTGGTTTCACCATACTGTGTTTTTGTATGTCATTATAACGTGCTTTCTGTGTTTAGTTCGTTAGGTGTTCCAGGCTGGGTTAAGTTCATCATTAGTGCATTATGTTATCCTTTCTGTTTCTCCCCCATGTTGTCGGTCATTGTCTCCTGTCAGCGGTATGTACTACAGACCAGATTAGGTTCTAGTGTTCTCTGTTTTCAAATCTTTAGAGTTTGTTATTTTGTAGGGAAGTTCTTGCACTCTGTGTGTTTAGTTCAATAAATCCTTCACCATTGAAAAAGTCTCCTGCCTCCTGCCTACCTTTATCTTTAAGCGTGACGGAATGACCAATCTTTACAAATAGGAGACAGCGTATTTAGAGGTGACACCGGAGGAAGAATACCAGAGACTTCAGTTGTATTTCGGTGATGACCCACCAATGTATCCATGGGGGAGTTATACCACCACGGTACCATATAACAGGATGGAGGATACTTGAAGGTGGAGTTGACTGACAGAGGGAGAGTTCCTTCTTGTCCCGTCATGCCTTTAGAGTACCAGCCCAGGCCTACAGATCTACAGGCCGGATGTCCGAATCTTCAACTCAGCTTCGTGGTTTTCCAGCCAGTGCCTCCAACTTCAAAAGAAGAGCCAATCGCTCACAGGTTAGAGCTGCCTACTCACCTGTTGGAGCCCCAAGCTTTTCTGAAGAAGTCTCTATTCCTATGTCTCATGTCAGAGCCCTTCAGCTCTTCTGTAGAACAAGGTGCTAGTGACTTTGTCTGTTCTGGCTGTCCAAGTCCTGGATTTCACTCAGGCTCTCTGAAGTGGAAGAAGTTCTTGTATGGATTCTTACGAGGACTTCACTTGCCTCCTTCAGGCCATTTACGGCACCTCAAGGAGGGTTACACCAGCAGCTATGCTACAGCCCGAGTCCTCAGTAGCCACTCTATTTCCAGAGTCCTCAGTAGCCATGCTATAGCCAGAGTCCTCAGTAGCCATGCTATAGCCAGAGTCCTCAGTAGCCATGCTATAGCCAGAGTCCTCAGCAGCCACGCTCCAGCCAGAGTCCTCAGCAGCCACACTCCAGCCAGAGTCCTCAGTAGCCACTCTATTTCCAGAGTCCTCAGCAGCCATGCTACAGCCAGAGTCCTCAGTAGCCATGCTATAGCCAGAGTCCTCAGCAGCCACGCTCCAGCCAGAGTCCTCAGCAGCCACGCTCCAGCCAGAGTCCTCAGCAGCCACGCTCCAGCCAGAGTCCTCAGCAGCCACGCTCCAGCCAGAGTCCTCAGCAGCCACACTCCAGCCAGAGTCCTCAGTAGCCACTCTATTTCCAGAGTCCTCAGCAGCCATGCTACAGCCAGAGTCCTCAGTCGCCACACTATTTCCCGAGTCCTCAGCAGCCACGCTCCAGCCAGAGTCCTCAGCAGCCACTCTATAGCCCGAGTCCTTAGCAGCTACGCTACAGCCAGAGCTAACTATTAACCACCAACTATTGTGTGTTTAATATAGATTTTCAAGCACTGACTATGGAAAACTGTACATCTTGTAATATTTATGAAAATATATTTTCTCCATATAGGTCTTGTGTAACGATTCCCAGTTCCCCTTCCCTGGACACTGCCACTTCCCTATTCCATCCCGCTCAGAACTACAATTCCCATTCACCAGTTCTACTTCCTGTGGACTACAGCTTCCCTAGTCATACTTCCTCAGAACTACAGTTCCCATACCCGGACTCATTATCATGATTCACCACACCTGCTCACTCCATTTTGTATTT